>QEPC01003457.1:1984454-2025278 GCA_003113815.1 Sphenodon punctatus
TATCCCAGTGTTTGGAGGCCGTGGCTGAATGGATGTGGCAGAGCAGACTGAAGCTCAACCCCGATAAGACGGAGGTGATGTTGGTGGGGGAAGCGAGGGAGGTAGTGGCCCCCCTGATTGGGGAGGTTCGCCCTCCTATAGCTCAGCAGGTCCAAAGTCTGGGGGTGATATTGGACGTGGATCTCCGCCTGGAGCGGCAGGTGGAGGCAGTCGCAAAGGCTGCTTTCCGCCAGCTGCATCTGGTACGGAGGCTGCGTCTGTTCGTCTCCGGCCTGGACCTGGCCTCCCTCATCCATGCCTTCATCACCTCGAGGCTGGACTACTGCAACGTGCTCTACGTGGGGCTTCCCTTGTGCCTGGTTCGGAGGCTGCAGCTAGTGCAGAATGCGGCGGCCCACCTCCTTTCAGGAACGAGTTGTCGGGAGCACAAACACCTGTGCTCCGAATTCTGCACTGGTTGCCGATAGCGTGCTGAGCCACGTTCAAGGTTTTGACTTTGATCTACAAGACCCTTCACGGTCTGGGCCCCCCCGTACCTCAGGGACTGCCTCGCCCTCCGTGCCCCAGAGTGGCTCCTTTGGTTGGCCAGGAGTGCCTTCTTGGAGGTCCCCCGTGTTAAGACGAGGGCTATAATGGAGAGGGCATTCTCGGTGGCTGCGCCGCGCCTTTGGAACTCCCTTCCGGAGGAAGCTCACCTGGCCCCAAGCCTTTTGATATTCCAGCGAAGATGTAAAACCTGGTTGTTTGCTGAGGCCTTTGGGGAGGGTGGGTTAATGGGGTTTTATCTCCCCTATCCTATTTTATTGTTTTAAATGTCTTCCGAGCCCTGTTTTAATACCTTATGTATTTTTGATGTGTTTTAAATGGTTTTATATGTATTTTATATTTTTTTGTTGGAAGCTGCCCCGAGCTGTTCTCAGGAGGGGCGGGGTATGTATAAATAAATAAATAAATAAATAAATAAATTCATCTTGGGATGACAAAGGGGCTTTTATGTACAAAGGAACAATGATCCCTGTTTCCAATATGCTTGACTTGGTCAGAGTCTTACTCAGGTCCACTCCCTCAGAAAGCCCCCTACAAGCTGAGATGCTTTTGTGACACCCATAGCTAAACTAAATGTATCTTCTTCTGTGGGAGGCAACCCCGCCAACAGAGATCTTTACAAGTTCATGAAATCACCCATGGATCCCAGTCAGGCAGCCTCCTCAGTACCCCCTTCAAGAAAACTGTTTGCAATACCTAACTGGATCAAAATATAATATGTTGTGATTTTTATTTCTGTAAATATGCTTCAAATAAAACCTTGTAATACTTCTGTTAAAGAAAAAACCCATTATGTACTACTTTCTTTAAAGGGATGATGGAACAAATGACACAGGAGAGCAAACAAGCTTTTAAAAACCACAAGGGGGTGCTTTATTGAAAAGCATGGCTATGAAATTCACTGCAGGAAACACATGTCTGGGCTTTTTGAAATATGCTCTACACACCCCTAAGAATGCCCAAAAGGCAGTACTTTTTATTTTTTACAAACTGCATTACCATTCAATAATTTTCTCCTAAGTTATCAGAATACAATTCTAAAATTTGTTCAAAAGATAAACCTTTGCATTGGTGATGTAGAAAAAATACAGAGTGATAACCACAAGACACAGAGTTTGGGTCTTGTAATTATTTGTCTTGAAATACAATCTTACAGCCGTTTTTGTTTAAAACATTTATAATGCTTCCAGGAAACAAAGCATTGCTGGCGGAATGTCCATAAGAGTAAAAAAAAATCGCCTTCAGGAAACAAAGCATTGCTGGTGGAATGTCCGTAAAAAATTGCCTTGGTTATGGTCTGCCAGGTAGATAGCGATCCAATGTTCTCTGGGCTGAGTGTGTGTGTTGACCACTAGGCCTACAGGCCTTTGGGCCAATTTCCGCTAGGGGAGTCAGTCACTCAGAAATACACCTAGGAAGATCTTTCTTGTGTAGACATCTGCTGTTAAAACACGTAATAGCTGTACGGTGTCCATGTCACATATAGTCAAACAGCACGTTTCTCCTGTGGTTTATTTCTATCATGTTGTAAAACCCAGCATAAGCAATCATGTTGACGGTGATGGGTAAGCAAAATGTATTTCTGCCCTCAGGTTTCCATTTTTAATCATCGAGTAATGGTCACCGCATTCCTGATCAGGAGACAGATCGAAGGCAAACAACATGTATTCCTGTGCAAACCCCTCACGGTTGATGAGGAACGCATGGTCTTTCATGTGTTTACCTGCAGTTTGTACCAAGTTAATGTATTTTCACACACAGTTTCCTGTTGTAAAGTCCGATTACAATAGCTTGGCTGGAATCTGCTCTCCATCCACATAGAGCGCCACAAAATTAATATTGTAATGTTTAAAATTGAAAGGATTCTTAGCATAATTCCCACTAAAAGAATAATTCTCCACCCGGCCTAAAACCAGCAGCTTGGGGAGCTGCCCGAGAAACAGATTTTCCTGGTTATTGACACGACTTCTGGAGGGGATGCAAAACACTTTAATTCTCACCCGATCCACCAGGTATTTAGCATTGGAGGTCAGCAGGGCCTCAGCATGTCCTAGGCAAACTCCTGGTGCCACACGTACTTTTTTCACAAAAAACGTTTAGAAGCTGAAGCTTGTGCTGCCTGGCTGGTTCACTGCTCATCAGGCAGAAAGATTTTTGTTTTGAGTCAGTTTGATCTTCACATCCACGCCATTTAATAAGCTTTTCTTGAAAAAACAGGTCACTCTGCAGGGACCCCTGCAGCTCAACCTTTCTGCTCTCTCTAGTTAGATTAGTCCTCTTCATAAAACCCTTGTTACTCACCTCCAAATCTGCCGATTCGTGTTGTCCAGGTGTGTCTTTGTAAATAGGCCTGCAGAAAATTGTGTAGAGAGGGCATCTCCGCCATAACTGAGCACAGATTCTATGAAACTCCTGTAAGGGTAACAGTTGTTGCTCTGGCTAATGAGGCGATCTCCCAGCATGACATCTAACTGACTGATAATGGAGGCCACCGGGTAGTTCACGAAACCCACCTCGGTGTCTGTGTCAAGATTAGCGCCATTTTCCTTGACAATCTTACAGGAGAGGTAAAGAAGTGTATTGTTTAGATCCAAATAGTCTATACCATTTCCAACTATGATAAAAATCAAGAGGTGCTGTCCCTCCCACGGCCAAGAGAGCCGGGATTTCTATGTACATGCTCTTCTCGCTGCTGGTTTGTGTGTGGGCTATTTGAAACAAGTCTAGTTCAGATTTGGTGCATTCCTCAGATTCGCAGTGAATAAAAGTCATGCTGATTAAAAAATATCTCTCTTGCTCCTACTAGGATGTCTCTTCTTTCGCAAAGCCTTCCTCTGCTTCTGGCAGGGTCCCCTCTGTAGAGCCTCTTTTTTAAAGGGACAAGGGGCCCCCACCCATCACGTTTGTAGCGCCTTTCTCTTAACCCCTCTTCTTCTCTGTATATACATAAGCCCAGAGCCCTCCTGCTTATCAGAGGGCATAAATTTCTCCAGAACCTCTTGAGATATACGTCCCTGGCTATATAGCCGCCCCGAGCTGTTTCAGGAGGGGCGGGATATAAATTTGATTAAATAAATAAATCAATATTTTGGGCCGCTGTTTTAGCGTGGGGTTTAATCAACTCAAGGCCCCTTCTTAAAAGAGGAATGGCTTTTTGAAAGAGAATGAGGAATATCTCCCCAATGCCTACCTCATACATCACAGGGACCCCATGAAACCCCAGGATCTGTTCTGATCTGTCTATATTTCAATAGTGACAGTGTCAATGTGGTGTTTACATGGTCACATAGTGAGACTTATCATATGAGAGTGACAAACTCACTGAACTCTCTGCATACAGGGACACAGCGCAATAGTGGAATATAAAAGTCCCCCATGATTTGATGCTTGACAATATCGGTGTACAGGTACAAAAGAGTTAAAGCCCCCCGTAATGTTAGCGGGGTAAGGAAAATTCTGAACAGGGTGACCAGGGACCAATCCCAATATATAGGCCAACTGCCCGTCAGTGGAAAACCTGTGTTGCTCTTGAGTGACAAGGCTGACTTTTCTCCCCATGTAGTTGTAGCGCAAGGACACTGGGCAATTTGGCATGGGCGATTATAATTTTATTAATATTATTCACTTAGTTGTAAACGCTTGAATAATAACCGCGGGGTAGAAGGTAGGTCCATCTTCTGTTAACGGTGGTGATTTCAAAGGGCAAAGCTGTAGCAACAGTGTCCAAGCTGCAAGGGTACCGTATTTCAGACAGCCCTACTTCCCACATCCCAGAGAGATCCAGAGGTTAACTAGCTGTATGGTAAAAGCAGAAGTAGTGTTCTGCAGAAAAACATTTTTGCACGTGCTTCTGGCTGGCCAGGGTGATGTAAAAGTCACCCATTATTAAACTTCACAGAGCTGAGAAGTGCTTACCCAACCATTACATTTATCTGGCCAGCCTAGTCACTTCACTGGACAACACTTGTTTCTTCCTTTCCCTTTTGTCACTAGCACTTTCCCAAACCTGTACACTTTATCATGCCTTGGGGTTGACTTTTTTAAGCTCTTCAGGATAGAAGGTCCCGAGGATCACTTCACCTTCATAATCTGTCAGTCTGTACACAGGCCTCCGTGCCTTGCTAAGGACATCATCCACTATGAATGTAAACATTTGCTCATAACCTTTCTCAAACCTTACTTTGACTTTAGATATCCAGACATTATCTCCTTTTCTAAAAGAAGCGGCCTCCTTTCTTATTGCTAACTTGCTAAATTGCTTATTGCTTATTGCTAAATTGTTTCCCACCCATATGGCTCTGTGGAAGCTGTAACTATAACTCTTTAGGAGCTCTGGCAGTACGTCAATATAACAAAACATGTTGCGGGCTGTGAAATACCTGCACATCTTTGATTTTAAAGTTCTGTTAAAACACTCCACCACACCAGCCTTGATATGGTTGTTTGTCACAAAGAGATGTATCCCATGCTGGTTGAGCAATTTGCTGAAAGTTTTATTTAAAAATTCTTTCCCCTGATCTGTTTGTAATTTCTGAGACACCTGTCCTTCCCTAAAAATAGTTGTAAATTCCCTAGCCACTTCACCACCCATCTTGTCTTTCAACCCTAGAGCCCAGGCATACTTGGAAAAAATGTCTATGACAGTTAAGTTATTCTTAATGCCCCCGTTATGCTTTGAGAACTGCTGCATATCCACTAAATCAGCCTGCCACTGTGCATCCACCCCCGACATGACAGTTTTGTTTCTTTTAAAATGCTTCCGTGCAGGTCTGTTCAGGGTGTAGGCATCCTGGTCTGAAAGCCACGAAACAACCTCTTTCTTATTCAGACTTTTACTGTACTTTTTTGCAGCCTGAAAAAGTGGGCTCCCAGCCTCCATAAATCCCAGCCTCTCCCAGAGAGTAATAGATGCGCTTTAACAACCCCTCGTGCACAGATATGTTTCTAGCACTGACAACTAAAAAACAGAAATGACAACAAAAGAAGTTTCAAACTAAGTTTTTATTCTTCTGACTTTAGATGTTTCTTCTTGCGGCAACCCAGTTGATCATCTCCTCTCGAGCCTGTGGAAAAGCAGCAGACACAAGATACGTTTACCCCTACACGCGTTCCCAAATTCAGGTTTTCTAAAGCCTTTAGAAAGTCACCGTTTACCTGTTGAACTAAAAAATAAAGATACATCAGTACATCTCTGCTTTTCTCTTTACCCAACTATAGCACCTAGCCCTGAATGTCTGTGACTTACCAGTGGATCTTCTGTTGGAGTGCTGACTTGAATATCCATACACTCATACACAGGTACCTTGATCGGTTGCTGGGTAATTTTCATCATGGTTTCAGCAATTTTCTTTCCTGTTCGTGATCTTCTTATAATGTTCAAGGGAATACTGGGCTCAAACCGAGCCATGGTGTTGCACCACCAAGGTAAGGCACTGGGGTTTTACTTTGCTGTAGGCAGCTCAACAATGCCAATGGTAAGTGCTTCACCATGGGTGGTGGATTAGTAAGCTCCAAAGGCCTCACAGGGGTAGCATCACCAAGGGAAGCCATTTCGGTTTTCTGCATGTAAGCTGTAGCGAAGGCCTCTCTGATCTGTGCAGTGTTCAGAGATGTATACCCCACCTCACAAAATGGCCCCTCTTTCATAGATGATTGTTGAATGGAGATGGTGCTCACGCACCACCCAACTGGGAAGCTCGACAGAGAGCCCCTACAAAGGGCCTATGGGTCTGAAAACCTTTCTGATTGGTCAGGGGTGGGGGGATGAGTTGTTTGAGGGGTCACATGAACCCCTTCTGTCAATCTTGCCTACTCACGAATTGCCATCTCATTAGCCCGTATCTCCGCAACAGGGGGAGCCAGGATGACGAAACCATTGCAGATTAGTTCAGCATAGTAGGCTGAGTTGTTTGAGGGGCCACATAACCCCTTCTGCTTATCCCACCTACCCAAAAACCATCACGCCACTGGTCCCTTTTCTTCGGAATGGGAGGACCTAGGATGACAAAACCTTCACTCACTGGTTCAATATGGCCGGGTATGTGTGGGTTGTTTGAGGGGTCACATGAACCCCCTTTAAGATCACACATGACCCTCACCAAAGAACCTTCAGGGGCAGGGGGCGTAAGAATCTTCCAGGATCAGGGTGGCACTCCCCTGACCCAGAAGGCGGGATGTACAGTCAGGTGAACTGTCACTTGATGTGACGTGTCCCGCTATACTACTACCACCATGTACCTAAACAAATTCCTTAAAGGCTACAGAGAGAGACTAAGGTACCAGTCTGAAATTATGATCTCTCTGGCATACATTGGTATATAGCTTTATAGCTGATTAAGTATAGATGAACAGGAGAATGCAAGATTATCTTCACTGGATATCATTTTATTTTAAGCATAAAGTGTTGACACTCCAGAGAAATTAACATTTTACCTTATGCTCAGTATCACGGCAGATGCTTTTATGCCTCAAGATACTGTTTCACAGATTATGTAGTATCAAAAAAATAGTAATATTTCCAAACCTCTTGAGGTCAAATTCACACAAGCCAGAAAACCTACAGTCAGTAGAGGGAGAACAAAGCAGAAACTGACTATTCTGGCTTTGTATGAAACCAGAATGGTGATTTCACAGCACCACCACTATTGTCAACTGGGTGCCACAGAGAGGCCTTGGGCTCAGTTTAGACCGCTTAGCTTGTGTGCTGAACTCTGGATTTCATGCTCAGGAAGATCACATCCCTCTACTGTTCCAAACTCTATGCACAAATGCAGGAACACAACACATTTATTAATGACTAAGATGAAGGAACAGAGAGTGTACTTGTGAAATTTGTAGGTGACACAAAATTGGGTGGGACTGCAGACACTGCAAAAAATAAAATGAAATTCAATAACGACAAATGGAAGGGCAGTAAACCAAAGGCATGAATACAAACTGGGTTGGCAGTAGCATGGCAGAGGAAGATACAGGAGTAGGGCTGTAGCAGAAAGTCGCAGAGGTAGCTATTTCCACCGGAAACAGCGTTTCCGCAATTAGTGGTACGGTGTGGCAGAGGCTTTCATTCCGCTGGTTTCATTCCGCTACTTCCGCAGTTCCACTAATTTCATTCCGCTACTTCCGCAGGCTTCACAAATAGCGGAAACATGTCATTTTCGCTACTTCCGCCATTCCGCCAGCGCCACAAAATAGTGGAACAGCGGTTTTTTGACAGTTTCTGACAATTCCGCAATTTTTCCAATAGTTTCCGAATTTGCAGAATGCCGGCGGAATTAGCGGAATGTCGGCAGAAAAGCCACGGTGTGGCGCAGGCAATTCCGAAATGGCAGAATGGAATCACAGCGTGGTAAAAGCTGCTGCCGCTTCAGCCCTATACAGGAGTAGTTGTGGATCATTGACTGAGCATGAGTCATGAGCATGGTGCAAAGGCGGCTAATGCTATTTTAGGCTGTATCAACAGGAGCATTGTATGCAAGACACATTGTCGGGTGCCATTCTCTCCACAGTTCTGGCTACACTGTAGCAGGAATACTGCATTCAAGTTTTGGGCACCATATTTTAAGAAGGACGTAGAAAAGTTGAAGAGAGCGCATGGGGGAGAGCAACAAAGATGAGATAGGGTTTGAAATATAGTTCGTAAGAAGAGAGATTGAAAGACCTGGGCATGTTTAGCTCTGTGAAAAGAAGACTAATGGGGGATCTGATAACAGTCTATGACATTTGAAAGGCTGACCTTAAGCCTTTCTTCCTTTTCTATTATTCTAACACAGCATCAGTTACATTCAGTTCACATTTGGAAAAAACGGTTTAAAATGAAAGCGTAAGTTTTGCAGAAATTGATGGGTAGGTGCCTCTTTAACCAGGGAAAATTTCTTACTCATCATTGTAGAGAGGGAAAATGTATCTACCAAGCCCTGACTTCCAATATTGCTGAATATGAAACTAGTCAATTTATACTAGGACCTGATGGAAGGTAAGATGATACATTTTAAGTGGCATATCCCTGAGAGCAAAAATTGAATAAACAACTAAGATTGCTTTTCTAGCCTGCACTGACACCTTTAGCTATAGTAATTTCAGTCGTGTTTTTCTGTACAAATAGCTCAGATCAAATGAATTGAAATGAAATATTTTTGGTTAGTGAAGCTTGCAAAATGATCTATGTAGGCACGGTAGCCAACATTTTCAACAAGGGTTACAATTCTGCAGCTGCAATTTGGCTTTTGGAATTTACAAAAAAAAAAAGCTCACACATTTATTCGCATCTGCAGTTTCACCTGTTTGCAGAGGAGACTCATTTCCTGACTGGACCTGTTAGGTATAAGAATGGCTATAGTACCATATACAAATACATGGACCCATAATTTAGTATCCACTTTAACAAGCGGACCTAAAATTCTATTTTTATCAGTCAGAGTGGACCAATAATTAGGGTTAATGTCTCATCCACACTATTGGTGCTTGAATTTACATATAATATCAGAATAGTGAAATATGTAAAGGCAAAGGAAATTTACACAATTGTAACTTTGCCATCTTGGATCGCTTTTGCCTATGCGCCTTTGAACATAGGGGATGCTAGCATCCCGGCTCTGATACCCTTCATCAAGTTGAGTAGCACCATAATTGCTTAGTAGACCGACTCAATTCAGGGTGCTGTCTAGAGCTAAAATGGGTAGCCGTTTTATTAATCACAGATATTATTAACTTTTTCAGATAGCCCATTTGAGTACATGAAAATACCCGCAACCAATATGGGTACTCACATACCTTGTCCCCTCCACTCACCCACACCAAGTATTCTGCTTTGGGGTTTTGGTTTCTCTGTTCAATCATTTTGGTAACATCATTTATGGCAATTTCACATGTATAATAGTGCTAATATTGCTGAAATGATGTAATTACAGTACCAAAATGCAACTGAAATAACCAAACAAACAAAAAATGAAATGAATATCTGATAATAATAATTTATTTATTAGCATTTTTACCCCACCCTTCTCCCAAGGCTTAGGGTAGCTCAGAAAAATATAAAATGCAATTAAAACACTAAAATCCAGTTCAACAAAAACACCCACCAACCAGTCCCATCTAATCCCTATCCCTGCCCATCAAATGCTTTTTACTAAAAAGAAAGCTTTTGCACCGCCATCAAAAAATGCCTAGATTTGGACTAAAATGAAGCTCCAGGGGGAGGGAGTTCCACATTATTAAGACAGCAGTTGAGAGCGTCCCCCTGTTGGCTCCCGCCATCGTACAGACAAGAATAACAGGTGGAGCACTCGCGGTGGACTGCAGAGGCTGTGATGAAGCATGGTAGGACAGGTGATCTTTCAGATAAGCAGATATCTTTGCGATATAAACAAATATTGGTTATTACCCAAAACACCATTTTCAGTTCCGGTAGATTGTATTTATTTATTTATTTATTTATTTATTTAATTATTTAATTTTTATTTATTTTTACAAATTTCTAACCCGCTCATCCTACCACAGGCAGCTTTGGGCGGCGCACAACATCAAATATTAAAAAACATTAAAACTACAACAAAGGGAGGAGTAAAAACCCTAACCACCCACCACCCTAACTCAGTCCCCCCACCCTACCCAACCTCCCCCCCAAAAGTCAGGTGGAACAGACATGTCTTACAACATCATCAAAACAAGGGGAGATCCGGGGGGCCAAACAGGCCTCCACCGGCAGGGAGTGCCATAGCCACCGAGAAGGCCCTCTCCATCGTGGCCACCCGACAGACTCAGGAGAACTCCAGGAGAGCACCCCCCAATGACCGCAGGGGCCGAGCCAGAACCCGGAGGATGAGACGGTCCCGTAAATAGGTTGGGCCGGAGTTGTTTAGGACTTTATAGGTGAGCACCAACACCTTGAATCGGGCCCGGAAAACTACAGGCAGCCAGTTCAGAGACCGAAGGACCGGTGTAATATGTTCCCAGCAGCCCAACCCCTCCAGGTGACGGGCCACCGCATTCTGCACCAGCTGCAGTCTCTGTACCGTCACCAAAGGTAGCCCCATGTAGAGCGCGTTACAGTAGTCAAGCCTAGAAGTGATGAAGGTGTGGATGATGGTGGCCAGGTCAGAGTTCGAAACATATGGCCGAAGCCGACGCACCAGATGTAATTGGCAGAAAGCACTCCTTGCCACAGCCTCCACCTGAGCATCCAAGCGGAGTTGCGAGTCAAGGAGCATCCCCAGACTCTGTACCTGGGGAACCAGCGGAGAGCAGACCCCATCAATGATGGGGGCTGTCACCCCCACTGCCTTACCCACCAACACCACCTCCGTCTTGTCAGGATTCAGCTTCAGTGGGTTTGCCCTCATCCAGTCCCCCACAGTTTCAAGGCACCCATTTATTTATTTATTTAAAACATTTTTACCCCCATCCCTCCTGCCACTGGCAGCCCGGGGCAGCTAACAAAATCATCAATAAAAATACAATAAAATATATAAAACATTAAATACTAAAAACAACGATAAAAATGAGGAGACAAAAAACCCACCGTATCACCCACTACCCACCACCCTCACCCTTCTCCCTCGCCAAACGTCTGGCAGAACAGTCAGATCTTACAATTCCTATGGAAGCTTGGGAGGTCAGGGGCCAGACGGGCCTGTACTGGGAGTTCCAAAGGCGCGGTGCGGCCACCAAGAACGCCTTGCCTTGAGTGGCCCCCAGGGAAACCCGAAGGACCTCCAACAGGGTGCCCCAGATGACCGCAGGGGCTGGTCCAGAACCCGAGGAGTGAGGCGGTCTCGCAAATAGGCAGGGCCGTGTAAGGCTTTATTGGTCAAAACCAACAGTTTGAATCGGGCCCGGAAGTCTATCGGCAGCCAGTGCAGAGATCGGAGCACTGGTGTAATGTGCTCTTGGTGGCCCAGCCCCACCAGGAGACGGACTGCCACATACTACACCAGCTGCAGCTTCCGAGCCGTCACCATAGGTAGCCCCACGTAGAGCACGTTACAGTAGTCTAACCGAGAGGTGATAAAAGCATGGATGATCGTGGCCAGATCCGAAACCAGCAGCCAAAGCCGCCACACCATATGTAACTGGCGGAAGGCACTCCTCGCCACAGCCTCCACCTGGACATCCAGGTGGAGCTGCGCATCGAGGAGCACCCCCAGGTTCCGTACCTGGTAAGTCAGTGGAGGGCAAACCCCCACAATCGAGGGAGTCACCATCTGCACTGACTTACCCACTAACATCACCTCCGTCTTGTCAGGATTCAGTTGCAGTCGCAGGTTGCAGTTGCAGGTTTGGCGTGCACCATCTGCACTGACTTACCCACTAACATCACCTCCGTCTTGTCAGGATTCAGTTGCAGTTAATTAGCCCTCATCCAGCCCCCACAGCTTTCAAACACTGGGTAAGCACCGAGACAGCCGGGCCTGGGTCAGATGAAAATGAGAGGTACAGTTGGGTGTCATCCGCATACTGATGACACCTCATCCCATACCCCCTGATCACCTCGTTGAGCAGCTGCATCTACACGTTGAACAGGAGAGGGGACAGAACAGAACCTTGTGGGTGACCCCACATGGGAGGTCTCAGTGAGATGAAAAATAATCACCGAGCACCACCCGCTGAGTTCTCCAGGTCAGGAATGAGCAGAACCATTCAAGAATGATCCCGCCCACCCCCGCACCGTCCCGCAGGTGCATCACCAACATCTCATGGTCAACAGTATCAAATACAGCTGACAGATCTAACAGGACCAAAAGGGTCGAATACTTTTCACGGCGCAGATCATCGGCCAAAGCCACAAATGCTGTCTCAGTGCCATGCCCTGGATGAAAGCCAGACTGTGAGGGATCCAGAAAACCGGGGTGGTTGAGGTGCCCTTGGAGCTGCTGAGCCACTACCCATTCAATAACTTTCCCAAAAAAGGAAGGTTAGAGACAGGCCGAGTCAACCTAAAGCGAGGTTTTTTGAGCAGAGGCCGTACCACCGCCTCTTTGAGGCAGGCCGGCACTCTGCCCTCTCGCAGGGAGGCATTGACCACCCCAGCCAGCAACGGCCCCATTGTCTCCCGGCAGGTCTTAATCAGCCAGGACGGGCACAGATCTAATTCACAGGAGGTGGCTTGAACAGCCCCCAGCACCCCCACCACATCAGTGGGTGTCACCGACTGAAACTGATCCCACAAAATCGGACAAGGTGGGGTTTCTACCACCTCTACCTCCTTCACTGCATTAAATGCGGCATCGAGGTCTTGGTGAATATGAGTGATTTTCTCCGCGAAGTAATCCACAAAAAGGTCACAGTGGGCAGATGATGACTCAATTGCAGGGTTGAGGGAAGCTGGTCTGACCAGTCCCCGTACAACCCGGAACAGCTCCGTTTGACGGGATTTTGTGGATGCTATGAGGGTAGCAAAGAATTCTCTCTTTGCTGCCCACATAGTCACGACATAAACTCGTAAACTAGTTCTATGCTGCAATCTGTCGGCTTCAGCCCGAGAACGACGCCACCGTCACGCCAACCAACCACTGCCCCTCCTGCTTCAGCACCTGCAGTTCCTCGGTAAACCAAGGAGGTCTGCGGAACCTCCACCTGGGCAACGGATGCCTGGGAGCCGTCCGATTGATAGCCTCTGTCAGCAAGGTGTTCCATAGCTTGATGAGGTCATCAATGAGACGGTCGTCAAGGTCAGAGGGTAATTCCCCCAGAGCGCCTAGGAACTGTACTGGGTCCAACAGCCTCCGGGGGCAGACCATCCTAATAGGTTCCGCACCCTTCCGGGGGCAGACATGTGCTAGAAGGGAGGTCTGCAGGAGGTAATGATCCATCCATTACAAGGGCACTGCTGATACCTCCCCCATTAACGGAACACCCGCCTCAAGGCCAGTGCAAAACATGCGGTCCAAGCACCAAGACTGCAGGGCCTGGGTCTGTTGAAAAAGAGAGGTAGAGCTGGGTGTCATCAGCATATTGATGACACCGCACGCCAAACCTCCTGTCCACCTCGCCAAGCGGCTCCATATACATGTTAAACAGGAGAGGGAACAAAACAGAACCCTGAGGGACTCCACACAAGAGGTCTCGGTGTGAAAAATAATCACTGAGTACCACTCATTGAGTTCCTCCGGCCAGGAAGGAGCAGAACCAGTCAAGAACCATACCGCCCACCCCTGCACGGTCTCACAGGAGCGACACCAACATCTCATGATCAATTGTATCAAACACTGCTGACAGATCTAATAGAATCAACAGGGCTGAACAGCCCTGGTCTAATTCTCGGCGAAGAATGTCACAAGCGCAGTCTCGGTGCCGTAACCCGAGCGAAACCCCGACTGCGAGGGATCAAGAAAGCCACATGATCCAGATGCTCCTGCAACTGCCGGGCCACCACCCACTCAATAACCTTCCCTAAATAGGGAAGGTTAGAGACCGGCCGATAACTGGCAAGGAAGACAACGTCAAGTGATGGTTTCTTGAGTAGGGGTCACACTACCACCTCTTTAAGGCAGCCTGGCACCCAGCCCTCCCTAAGGGAGGCATTGACCACCCCTGCCAGCAACGGCCCATTGTCTCCCAGCAGGCCTTAACCAACCAGGGCGGGCAAGGGTCCAGTTCACAACAGGTGGCCCTGACAGCCCCAAGAACATCCTCTGCATCAGCAGGGGTCACCAACTGAAACTGATCCCACAAACAAGGACCTCCAATTGCCCTACTGCAAAGAATGCAGCGTCAAAACCATGGTGAATCCGAGCGATTTTATCCGCAAAATAATCCACAAACAAGTCACAGTGGGCACTAGATGACTCTACTCCAAGGTGGAGGGAGGCCAGACTGATCAGCCCCCACAACACCCGGGACAGGTCTGCTGGACGGGATTTAGCGGATGCCATAAGGGCAGCAAAGAACTCTTTCTTTGCTGTTCACATTGCAACAGCATAGGCTCGTAAACTCGCTCTGTGCTGCACCCTATCGGCTTCAGCACGTGAACGACGCCACTGTCACTTCAACCACCTTCCCTCCTGCTTCAGCACCTGCCACCCCTCCGAAAACCAGGAAGGCCTGCGGTGCTGTCACCTGGGAAGCGGACGCCTCGGAGCTATCCGATCAATGGCCTCCGTCAGCAAGACATTCCACAGCTCGATGAGGCCAACGATGGGACAGCTGTCCAAATCAGAGGGTATATCCCCCAAAGCCTCCCGGAAATGCTCTGGTTCCATCAGTCTATGGGGGCGGACCATTGAAATAGGTTCCACGCCCCTCCAGGGGCAAATGTGCACCAGAAGAGGGGCCTGCAGGAGGTCATGGTCCGTCCATGACAAGGGCACAGCTGATATCTCCCCCACCACTGGACCCCCCCCCACCTCAAGGCCGATTCAAAACACAAGGTCTAAGGTATGTCCCGCCCTGGTGTGTCGGGCCGCTGACCCTCTGGGACAGGCCCATGGTTGCCATGGTGGCCATGAACTCACGCTCTGCACCCCCAAGATCGGTGTCAATGTAGATGTTGAAGTCCCCCAAGACTATCATCTTCGGGGATCGCAACACCATTCCCGACACCAGATCCGCTAGAGCATGCATGGAAGCCGCTGTACAGGTGGGTGCACGGTATACAAGCAGCACTCCCAAACTGTACCCTGCTACATCAAACACCAGATGGAGACCCTCAACCCCCATTATGGATTGCACCGGATACCTCCGAACAGCCCAACCCTCCCTAAAAATCATCTACACCCCAGCCTGTTCCACACCTCAGCCCACCCAGGCCCCCACCAAGGGCCACACCCAAGGGCCTTCTAAAGGCATGTCACTGAGGAATCTCTACTGGGGCCGACGTCCCGCCCCCAGAAGCTGCAGGGAAGATGGTGGTCCCGCCCCCTCTCCCTCTGCTACCGGAAGGGGGGTGGAGTTCCTGCAGCCTGGCTCCCAGCCCCGACAATGAGCAAGCAAGCAGAGCCGTGGACAGTCTTACCCTTTAGTTGAGGCACTCACTATATAAAAGTGGGGGAATTCTGCCCAAGATAGACAAAAACAGACTATGACAGCTCCTTGTATTGATAAACTGACTTTCACCAATTACAAGAAAAATAAAATCATTTGGCAAATGCAAAATAATGCATTCTGAAATATTTCCATCTGTTTCTCCCCACCCCCGCCTCAATTTAGGGCATCTCTAAACAAACAAATCAGAGAGGTACAAAATGAGCCACAATTAGTAAGGAATGTAACAGGCAAGAGAAAGAGCTTCTGTGCATCAACTAATGTCGATGACACAAAAAAGGCTAAAATGATCAATGGCTGTTTCCACAAAAAAGGAAATTGTGTCATAATTATTACTAGCAAAAAAGGTGAAGGGATACAAGACAAATAAAGAGAAAGGACAGTTTATTCGGTAAATTAAAGCTATTTGACTAATCAGGATTTGATGGAGTTCACACTGGGGTACTAAAGAGCTGGCAAAAGTATTTTCAGAACCATTAGCAATTATCTGTGATCGCATGGAGGATAGGTGAGGGAAGCAAATAAGTACCGTATCTCTCTTTTAAAATGGGGGAAAGAACTCAATTAGTGACCAATTAGTCTAACTTCAATACACGGTAAATTGCTGGAACAAATCATAACAATCAAGTGTGCAAATGCCTACAGGACAAGAGGGTGACAAGAAGAAGCCAAGAACAAATAATATTAAGGCATCCTAATTTCTGAGAGGGTAAACAGTACAGCCTAGTGGGTAATGGGGATTTAGGGGATATTGGGCCCCGTCTACCTGCAGGACTGCCTCACCCTCTGGATCCTGGATCAAGCCCCTGCGGGGGACACCCTTGTTGAGGTTCCCTGGGTGTTGACCTTGCGGAGGGTGTTCTCTGTGGCCGCGCTGTGGATATAAAACTCCCTCCCGTCAGAGGTCCTCTTGAACGCTGACCTCCCCTCTTTCCGTAGACTATTTTAGACCTGGCTGTTCCGCCGGGTCTTTCCCAAGGGAGATGGGGTGGGTGGGGTGGGTTAGGGTGGGATAGGGGGTAATTTGTTTTTATTGTGGGATTTTAATTGTATTATTGTTGTTTATTTTAATTTGTTTTAACATGTTGTTAGCCGCCCCGAGATGCTTTTAGCAGGAGGGGACAGCATACAAATTTTATAATAAATAAAATAAATAAATACTGCATATTTTTATTTCAGCAAGGTATTTGGCAATGTTCTACTTGACATTCTTATTAAAGAAATATGGACTATTGGAACTAAGCTAGACCAGTGTAGCCTAGGGGTTGATTTGGACCTGGGAAGCCCAGGGTTCAAATCTCACCACGAACATTCTGGATGGCCTTGGGCAAGTCACTACGTCTCAGTCTTAGTTCCTCATTTGTAAAATGGGAATAATAATGACCTACCTAGCAGGGTTGTTGTGGGGGTGAACTAGATAAGGATTGTAAAGCACTTTGAACACTGAAATCACTATATCAATGCTTATACTTGCCTTACTGCAATTTGCTATCACAACACTAATGCCAGGGGACAGTATGTTTTTTTGTTTTATCACTCTTTTGAGAATTTAATGTTTATATTGTGGTAGGACATCCAGTTGTGGTACATGGTATACAAATAAATAAAGAGGTAGCAACGTTCTTTCCCATTACATTCTTATCAATTAAATACAACCTAACCATTGCAGGATGGTAAGGTTATTTGACTTACAATTCAAATGAATTCATGGTGTATTTTTCTAAAGCATAAAAAACCCACAAAACCAATTTGTACCATCAAGTCTTGAAAAATCTTACAAGGTGCCCATTAAAAGTTGACAACGAGCAAACTCCATTTACCATTGACCATGTAATGTCATTGAAAGGATACCTTTTTGTGACTTTGGCTCTCCCACTTTAGCTATAACATCTTTGGCTTCTTTCCAAGCATGCTCTTCACCTGCCAACATGTCAGCATCCTGTTTTGAGAGAAACAAAAGGGCTGGATAAGAAAAACAAAACTGACTTGGAGTACTTAAGGATGGAGAACAATGATGTGTGAAGGATTCTGAGAACTATAATGTTTTGAGAAAACGCTCAATATTTTAAAATTTCCCCCTAAATAATTCATTTATTGGAAAACACGGTTTGTTTGGCTTGGTTTATGCCACCTCTTCTGGTTGTTTTGTATGCATTTTATAGTGAACGGGCTTAATTGCAGAAATGTACATAAACACGAGGAATTTTAATGGATTTTACAAAATATTTAAGGAAAGTAAAGTGGAAAACTAATATTATGAGTTCAAATTAATAGAAAATATTTAGAAAGAGAAATGCTCATTCTTGTGTTTAGTTTTCGAGTCCCAGAAAGCTGAACTTCTGTATTATCCAAATGATGATTTCATCAAAATTGCTTCACTTGTTTCAGAATTCTATGACACTGTGCATTAGAGGCTTACAAAGAAGGCAGTGTTACCCTATGGCAATTTGCAAATGTACTTAACATAAAATTAGTTATCTGATAAAAAAACTCACCTGGAAGTAATTTTGTACAAAGCTATATCTACCACCGGTAAGTAAGTAAAAGGTCAGTACTGGGACAGAGAAGCTCAGATTGCAGTAGTCTGTTGTGCTAATTGCACAGATGTGGGCTTGCTAAGCTCTGTACCAGACATACACGGAATGACTCAAATTTGCCCTTAACATAACTCTGTTGCCTTCAAATGCCACTGCATCAATTACAAAAGAGCTGAATTATGTACATTATTAACTATTTGACAATCTCTTCTGAGCAGTGGGTCAGCTTCTGCTCTCAGAGCACCTTCAAAAGCCTGCGGTTTCTCACTGATTTATACTGGGAAAACAGAGGGGAGAAACTTGGCTCATCAAGTGTAAGTAACTGTGGGTGAAAACAGATGGGACAGTACCCAGATTAGCCCCTTCCGGATGGGTGGCCACCTGCCTGTCTATTAGGTGGCTGTCAGATGTTTAACTGAACCCTCCACCCCGAAGTTCCCACTCACAGTGTCGTCCCGGCAAATGTGGGTGAATGCTGGTTGATGCAGGTGAATGTGCACCCACAAGGCTGCCGGCACCTCCTGTCTGCTAGGGTGCAAGCAGCCTCCATATGTGTGCAGGTCTGCCAGGACCATAGAGTCCTGGGCAGAGTGCCTAGAGTGACCCAGGGAGCGACTGTATCTCGGTGGTGAAGTGGCAGGGGGGAGTGTGACAAGGAGGCATGCCTGCCCATCTGTCTGGTTGGTTGCGTGGAACCTGTGAATGGTGGCTGCGCATGGGCTCCACAAAGTGACCCTGGACTTCAGCAGGCTAATCTCTTGT
Source organism: Sphenodon punctatus (assembly GCA_003113815.1). Taxonomy (NCBI): domain Eukaryota; kingdom Metazoa; phylum Chordata; class Lepidosauria; order Sphenodontia; family Sphenodontidae; genus Sphenodon; species Sphenodon punctatus. The sequence continues at coordinate 2,003,276 of QEPC01003457.1, forward strand.
TTGCTAAAATCCAGTATTAAGTGCAACATTATGGTTGCAATGTTACATGAGCTAAAATTAGGAAATTAAAATTCATATCTCCTTATATTAACAAACACAGCTAACATACTCACCTGGAGACAGCATCAGGCCTGACAATTAACCACTGAGATAAATTCACTTAGCTAGCAATGGAGCAAATTTAGAATTGAGAGAAGGACACTACAGCAGGGATGTCCAACTAATACTGTTGGGTGGGCGGCAATAAATTGGTTGGCCCAGTACTGGGTCACATATCTGTCTTGCCCCCAATCCCGGGAGTCTCTGCTGTCTGACCCATTTAATTTGATTCCATTTAAATTAAGCCAACAGCCTGGTTCTCATTAATCTGCTTACTCCTATACAAACAAATTGAATAGCCTCCCTTCCTCTGTCCCCACAATAACTCATGGGGTGCCACTCACCACTGAAGTTGGCCCACAGGCACCTCAGGAAAATAGTGCTACCACCTAAGCCAGTCCCCAAATTCCTCTTGAAAGTCAGATAGGGTCTTGCAGGCTCTGAGTAGCCCCTGCCACAACCAGAACAGGCTCCTGGAAGTCTCTACTGCTATCAAAACTGGCCCCCAAGGCTCCTGAAGATCAGCTGCTGCAGCAGGGACTGCCGTCACTGAAACTGGCCCCTAGGGCTCCTGGGGATTCCTGGCTGTTGGTAGAATGAGCTCTCAGGAATCCACTAAACAGCTAGCTTCCAAAACCCTGGAGAGTTCTTAATTTATAAAATAAAAATGAAATTCTTAGGGTCCAAGCCTGCTCCAGAAGCCAAGCCCCCTGCCTCAGAGCTTGTCAGAGCAGGGAAAGGAATGCTATTCTTCAGCTAGCAACCCAACTAGTTAAACACCCTGCCTCTCTATAACTGAATATAAAACAGGAGTTCTTGTGAGTTAAGCTATATAATGGCCAAAGCAGGGGGTGGGGCAGAAAAGCCATTAATGAAAGCCAAGTAAATCATCCAGGTTTTTTTCTGACATTTGTTTCTAACCCTGAAATAATACTGGTCTTTTTCTGGACCTTCACATTTCTGGATGCACACCGCTACTGGGAACATTTCCTGGGGCTCAACCCCCCCACAAATTTAATTGACAGGCTGAGCCCTGGCAAGCCCCCCCCCCCCCATTAAGCTGTGCTCAGATGCAGTGAACATGGATCCCTGGGCTGCTGGTACCACCACATTGAGAGCTCTTCCCCTCCCCCAGCTGCCACTGCCACAAGGGAGGTCCTGGTTTTGCTCCCCTCCAGCATTTGAGTTCCCTGTGCCAAACAACCCTGAGTTGAGTTACTCTTTGGGAATCTCCTTTGTGCTGCTGGCAGCAGGAAACATGACAGATAACTCTGGGGGGCGCAGACAAGAGCCTACAGGCCAACTGTGTGAAGGTCGAAGGAAATGGCCTTGTGGGCTGATGCAGCCCCTGGGCTCTATGCTGTGTACCCCTGCTCTACAGTAAATTGCATGTCAATCAACAAGCAAAAGGGAATCCAGAGAGATTTAAGTTACATGCTAAGAAGTGAGGGATACTCTATGGGGGAGAGGGTTGCAATACAACTTTACCTTTTTAGTTCCTTCTCTCAGTCACATTTCTGGCTGCTTTCTTTCTACATCTCAGCTTGAGTTAAAGCAACTGAGGGAAAATTTCCCTGTACTTTACACAGTTGTAAGAAACCCTCTTGTAAATTCCGAACAAGAGACTGAGATAATCAAAAGAAAGCAAAAACAGTGCCTTTATATACTGGCAAGGAGGCACACCTCACCACAAAAAGACAGGAAAGAAGTGGGAGACGAGTGACCAGGATTCCCGCCATACCAGCATGTGCAGCAGAGGGATCTCTGTCTTCTGCTGGAATGTCAAAAGATTTCAATGAGAGATTTGCCTTTGTTTTCTGCTGGGTCTTTTTGTTTGAGCAGAATCTGAGTACGGCCATTAGGATTTGGCCCTTTGAGCATCCATTGCATTTTACACAAAGGTTATTCACATTCCTCTTGCTTGTTCCAAACTCCAGATACAGCAGAAAATTACTATCCTTTCCTATTTTGCCAAGAAGATTCTGGCTGTCCCTTCAGGAAATGGAAGCAGGGAAAATGGCCAAGAACGGTTGTGTTTGAGAAGATATTTCTGGCTTCCAGGGTAATGAACTTTTCCAAATAAGTTGTTTCTTTCGCTAACTTGGACTCTGCTTCGAAAGTCCCAGCCATGTGATATGACTAAGCCATCTCCAAATACAAAGCTGCCTTGGAGTAGGAATTATGAAAATAACTGGAGTGATTAATAGTTGCTCCAAACACTTTAATTTCACCTAGGAGCATGGTGGTAACAGGATTTAGATTTCCATGAAGTAACTCATTCAAAGTGATGGTTTTCAGGGCATGTTCCCAGCCAAACCTCCAGGTGTATAGCATTGCCAGCAGTACAGGGGAAACGTGATTTTTCATCTGCTGAAAAGAGGAGCCCACCCTGGAGCAAGGAAGAGGCTTTGGAACCACGATGACACCCAGCCAACTATTTTCCTCAGTGGCAACTTTATTGTCTGGCTGAAGGGTTGATTTTTCAAAAGAACTATCTGATTTGCTTATTCCAATCCAGTTTTGTTTGGAAAAATCATTAATTGTATCAAAGAGACATACAGTACAACAATCTTCAAGTGAATGGGGCTGGAAGATTTAGGTTTTATAACCTGACATACGCTGGTGAGGAAAATGCAAAGGGTCTGAAGGCCTTTTGTGGGGGAGACAGGATGTTATTAGAATACATTGAGCAAAGGTCCTTGATGTCACAATATGTGCTCTTTTCCTCACATCCCAGCTGTCAGATTCCAGGACTTAGTAGAACTGAAACAAATAGATTTTTTGTTTACAGATGTTATTCGTCTTTTTGGATAGCTTTCTGAATTATAGAGCCATGGTTGTGGCCCTATAGTTAAGGTGGTAGCAAACTCTCATTGAACAGTGCCTATGCTGTTCAATGGGAGTCAGTAGAGCAAAAACTTCCGGTTGGTGACCATTCTAGCTTTCCTCCAGCAACACGTGTTCTGTGATTACAAACAATGAGGGTCCACAGGTGCGGGTTGAAAGTGTGTGTGTGGGGGGGTCCCCATCCCTCACCTGCCTCTGCCTGCTAGTAGTGCTGCAGCAGCAGCAGCCGGACACCAGGACACCAATCGAACTGGAAGATAAAGCTGTTTGTTTACAAACAACTCCTCCCCATGTGAGTAATCAGAAGGTTGTTGCTTTGTAAAGAAGGTTCTTCGAGATGGCGCCTAACATTCTCACAACTGCATTGTGCATGCTCACCATATTCAAATAATAGACCATATGATGGTCTTGAGCTCCTCTAGTATAAAAAGCACACCACCCCCCAAATAAGCACCCTACCCCCCAAATGACAGTTCTTTCCAACCCTGGTGTTTGGTGTTTTAAATATTGTTTTTATTTTTGTATGGAAGCCGCCCCAAGATGCTGTAGGCATGAGGGGGGCGGCATATAAATGTAACTAAATAAATAAACCCTTTCTAGGAATATAAGAAAATTCCATGTGGGGCTGGAAGGGTGGGTGTTGTGAGAATGTTAGGAGTCATCTCAGAGAACCTTGTTTACAAGGCAGTAACTTTGTGTTCTTCTTCGAGTGGCTCCTCACAGGCTGTTTTTACACGGCTCTGCTGGGTGGTGGGTCTGTGGGCGTGCCGGTGCATGGGCTGTGCACATGGCTGCACAAGCATCCCCACTCACCCCTCACTCATCCGCACCCGCAGAGCAACCGCTGTTTTCACCGGTTGCTCCGTGCATGGGGACGAGTGGGGGGTGAGTGAGGATGCGTGTATGGCTTGTTTGTAGTGTGTATGGATGAGTGTGTGTGTGATCAATTTAAAGGAGTGTGTGTGAGAGGTGAGAGCACATATGTGAATGAGTGTGTGACCTCTTTTACACGAGACACACCCACGCAGTGGCATGGGTAGGTGCATCTCGCATGAAAGCAGTCGCTTGTATGCTTCTGTGTAACACGCACACGCACCTCCACCCATCACCCCTGCACAGAGAAACCTGCAAAAAAACAGCTTGCTCGATGCAGGGGGATGGGGGAGTGCCTGTGTGCACCTGCAGTGTTCTTGTGTCTGGGGCCAGCTTGTGCATTAACAAAACTATTAAGTTTCAAAAGCAGGGCAAATTACCTAGACAAAAAACCTTCGGTTTAAGAATCTTGTTAAGGTGAAATTACAAATTATACTCAAACGTTAACATGACAGTAAATTGTATGTTAAGGCAACTTTATTAAATATCAGACCAATCTATACATTTTCTTTTCTTATTCATTAATAAAAAAGTATGACTTAACTGAATTAAACTGTATACATTCCTCATCCTGTATAAATACTGTTTAGTCACCATACCACACATATGCAGCTTAATTTCAGTTGTCATCATTTTTTTTTAAATGAATAAGAAAAGAAAAATGTATAGATTGGTCTGCTATTCGGTTATTTCGGTATTTCCAACAAAAGGGAAACAAATAGTGGTTGTTATCCACTTTGTCAGTTTGGTTTTGATAGTGTGAATTCGACAGATGTATTGCTTTTCATAGATATTTAGTTCAGCTCTAACTAGTAGAAGGAACAAGGAAGTCCTGCATTCTGCGCTCCCTTCTCAGGCACAGGATTGACAGAAATGCTTATGGATTCAGAATACTTACCCTACAGATCTCTAAAAGTCAGCATGGTCTGCTCACCCCTCTCAGAGCTTTCTGGATTATTGTCCCCTCACTGAGCTCACTTAGTATTCAGAGTGCTATTTGGCCCCCAGCATTGTCTGCACAATCCTCTCCCTATGAAGATGGCTGAGGATGCACAGGGGAAATTAATCATTATGTACCACTTGGCTACATAATAGAGAGCCCTGTATCTAAAGAACATTAATGATACCGAAGGGCCGCAGCCAAAGGGGGAGGCACTTAGGGGCATTTCGGGGCCATGGGGGGGGGCTTTTTGGCAGGTAGGGGTATAGGGGTATTGTTTGTTTAGGGCTGGGGAGTGAGAGTGTGGAACTGTAGGAGGGGTGGTTAGCGGTTAGGGTGGGTGGGGGTGGACGGGTGTCACTGAGCAAAACCCTGGTGGCAGCAGGGGGAGGCGCAGGGAGGGCACTTGGTGGTAGAGGGGGGTGTAACCGACTCCCTGTGAGAGAGGGAAGTCGGAGGGGGTATGTCTTGTGCTGGACCCTGGTGGCAGCAGGATGACTGGGTGGACTGGGGGGAGGATTGGAGGGTGATTTGGGGGGGTTCTGGTGAGGGGGGTGAGGGGCCATTGGGTGAACAGCAGGGTTTAGGGGGTCAGGATTGGGTGGACGGGGGGGGAGGTGTGGCTATAGGGGTGGTTCTTGGGCGTGGACGGTATGGTCCACGGGGTTGGATGGCTCACGCCCCTAGGGGACCTAGGTGCCTGCGGGAGGTGCGGTGTGCCATCCTCCCTCTGGGGTGGAGGGAGGAGCTAGGTCCAAGGTCTGCATGTGGGGGGTTGTTGCTGCTAAACGCGAGGTCCATTGTCAAAAAGGCCCCAATTGTCTGGGATTTAATCTCGGACGGGGCTGTGGACCTCGCATGTATTACAGAGACCTGGCTGGACAAGATGGCTGGACCAACTTTAGTGGATCTCGTTCTGGCCGGGTATGCCGTGCAGCACCAGCCCCATACAGGTGGCTGGGGAGGTGGTGTAGCGGTTATTTTTAGAGAAGACTGGCCTGTCAGGAGATATCCAGTTCAGGAGATTGCAGGTATTGAGGCCCTCCATGTGATGTTTGATTTGGCTGGGGGCAAGCTAGGGGTGCTGCTCGTATACCGAGACCCTTCCTGTCCACCAGCATCCCTTACCACTCTAGCAGAGCTGGCCTCAGAGGCGGCGCTGGGCTCCTCCAGGACTTTGGTCCTACGGGACTTCAACGTTCATGCTGATGCCGGCCTTGTAGGAGTGGAGCGAGAATTCATGGCCGCCATGGCAACCATGGATTTGTCCCAAGTGGTNTCTTTGGCTCTGGCCTTGAGGCGGGTGGTTCGGTAGTGGGGGAGGTTAGGGCTATGCCCTTGTCATGGACGGACCATTATCTCCTCCAGGCCAGTCTCTCAGCGCACCACCTCCAGAAGGGGAATGGACCAGTTAGGTTGGTCCGCCCTTGGAGGCTGATGGAACCTCAGTGATTCCAAGAGGTCCTGAGGGAATTAAACTTGGACCTGGACAGTCACTCTGTCGATGAGCTAGTCCAGCATTGGAGCAGCTTGCTGGGGGAGGCCATTGACAGGGTGGCTCTGAGACGCCCTCTACCTCTGTCTCATCACTGCAGGGCCCCTTGGTTTACTGAGGGACTGCGGTGTATGAAACAAATAGGCAGGAGGCTAGAGTGACGCTGGCGTCGAACTCACTCTGACTCTGACCAACTTCTCCATAGGGCCCATTTGAAGTCCTATGTTGAGGCTGTGAGGGCAGCAAAGAAGGAGTTCTTTGCTGCCCTCATAGCATCCGCGAAGTCACGCCCGGAAGAGCTGTTTCGGGTGTTGCGGGGGCTGGTTAGTCCAGCCTCCCTCCGTCTGGATGGGGACTTGTCCCAGGCCCGCTGTGAGGAATTTGTCACCTACTTTGCGGACAAGATCGCTCGGATTCAGAGGAACTTTGACGCTGGGTTGGGCGCAGTAGATGGAGTGTGAGGTGACGGAGGCCCTGTCTGGTCCAACTTTGTGGAGGGAGTTTCAGGAAGTGACGCCAGCCGATGCAGTGGATGTCCTGGGGTCTGTGAGAGCCACCAGCTGTGAACTTGATCCGTGCCCGTCTTGGTTGGTGAAAGCCTCCAGGGAGACATTGGGGATGGTGCTGGCGAGGGTGGTTAATGCGTCCCCGCAGCAGGGGACATTGTCGCCCAGCCTCAAGGAGGCTGTGGTGCGCACCCTGCTGAAGAAACCATCATTGGATGTGGACGCACTTGCCAGCTACCGACCTGCCTCTAACCTTCCCTTTTTAGGGAAGGTTATTGACTGGGCAGTGGCGATTCAGCTCCAGGCTCATCTGGACAGCATTGGTTTCCTAGACCCTTTTCAATCTGGGTTCCATCCTGGCTATGGCACTGAGACAGCATTGGTGGCCTTGGTCGACGATCTCCGCCGGGAGATGGACTCAGGATGTTCGACATTTCTCATCCTGCTAGATCTCTCAGCCGCTTTTCATACCGTGGACCATGGGCTGCCATTGAGACGGCTGCGTGACCTGGGGGGTTTGGACGTGATTGTTCTTGAATGGTTCTGCTCATTCCTCTTGGGGAGAAGCCAGCGGGTGGTGTTGGGGTTGAAACATCTTTCCCCTGTGCCTTGTCTTGCGGCATTCCGCAGGGTTCCATTCTGTCTCCATTATTATTTAATATGTATATGCAGCCCTTGGGGGAGGTCGTGAGAGGGTTCGGGGTGCGATGTCACCAATATGCTGATGACACTCAGCTGTACCTCTCTTTTTCAGTTGACCCAGACCCTGCTGTCTCGTTGCTATCCCAGTGTTTGGAGGCCGTGGCGGAATGGATGTGGCAGAGCAGACTGAAGCTCAACCCCGATAAGATGGAAGTGATGGTGGTGGGGAGGGCGAGGTAGGTGTCAGCCCCCCTGATTGGGGGGGTTCATTCTCCTATAGCTCAGCAGGTTCGGAGTCTGGGGGTGGTATTGGACTCGGATCTCTACCTGGATCGACAGGTGGAGATGGTGGCGAAGGCTGCCTTCCACCAGTTGTATCTGGTGCGAAGACTGCGTCCATACATCTCCAGGCCGGACCTGGCCTCTCTCATCCATGCCTTTGTCACCTCGAGGCTGGACTACTGCAACACGCTCTACGTGGGGCTTCCCTTGTTCCTGGTTCAGAGGCTGCAGCTAGTGCAGAATGCGGTGGCCCATCTCCTGACGTGGACGGGTCATCGGGAGCATATAACACCTGTGCTCTGAATTCTGCACTGGTTTCCAATAGCGTGCTGAGCCAGGTTCAAGGTATTGGTAATGGTCTATAAGGCCCTTTACAGTCTTGGCCCCTCGTACCTCAGGGACCGCCTCGCCTTCTGCGTCCCAGAGTGACTCCTTCGGTCTGCCGGGGGTACCTTCCTGGAGGTCCCCCGTGTGAAGCAGGGGGTCACAATGGAGAGGGCATTCTTGGTGGCCGGGCCGCGTCTTTGGAATTCCCTCCCGGAGGAAGCTCGCCTGGCCCCAAGTCTTTTACCATTTCGGAGGGCTTGTAAAACCTGGCTGTTCACCCAGGCCTTTGAGGAGGGGGGGGGGATAGGGTTGTTTCGTTTAGCTCTTCCCTGCCCTTATCTTATTTTATTTTTATTTATTCTCCTGCCCTAGTGATGTCTTTTTAAATTGTTGATGTTTTAGAAAATTGTTTTATGAATGTTTTTAGTTGTACGTCGCCCCGGGATGCCATAGGCATATGGGGTGACTCATAAATATAATAAATAAATAAATAAATAAATAAATAAATGATGGTGGAGTGGTGGCTGCCACTTATACAGAATCCTGTAGGTAGGTCTGGAAGGGACAGTAGCAGGGCAGTATCCTGTTAGGGCAGGGCACCTGACACAACAGGACCTCTGGCCTGGCACACTCTATGCCAGCCAGTTTCTTCTTCCCTCACACAGACCCTGGCCTGGCTTTCTTGCCAGCTAGTTCCCAGGGCCATGGGCAGGCTCCCTTTCTCCAGGCCTCTAAGGCAAGCCCCCTCTCTGAGGCAGGGCCTTCTGGCTTGCTGTCTCTCCCTGGAGGTCACTTCCTTTGATCTTTCCAGCTCTCTTTTATAGCTGAAGTTCTAGCTGGCCTCATACCCAGCTGGAGCCACTCAGCTGTCCTTAATTGGCTACCTTATCTTCTGGCCAGTTAAAAGGCCAGATGCATTTTGGAGCCAGCTCGCTCCCTTGGGGCTGCATCCCTGCAGTCACTTACCCCAACCCTATGTTCCTGGTTCTGCATTAACTTACAGTGACTCTATTGCAGGGACACCAAGTCCAAGCTGCGTGCTGAGGCACTGGAAGCTGGGTGGAGCTTTGGATTCCTCTTTCGAGTTCCTGCGGTCAGCCCTGCTCCTAGTCTTGTACGTCCTGTTTTTGAGTCTGTTTGCCGGAATCTTTTCCTGTGTTTAAACTTTGCGTTCCTGTTCTCTTCCGAACCTGAACCTATGCTTATATATGTGCATGTGCCTGTTCCTGACTGAAGCCTGAAACTGTTCCTGAGCTCTGCAGGCCTTCCAGTCTACTGCTGCCTGACCCAGCTTCAACTCTGCTTTGGACCTGATCCTGCAAGAGATCCTAATACACACATAAGTGGGGGGGGGGAGGGATTTTCATGGGAAATGGTATATCAGTACTTTTCACATTCAGTGCCTGCCTAGCCCAGCTTCCTCCCTACCCACAGTAGAAACCCCAGCCCCAGTCTAGCTACACGGAGCTTGCACTGAAAGTGGTCACTCCTGGCCAGTGACAGAGGGTGGGGCATATTTTTCCAGTGTAAGCTGCGAATCACTATTTTCTCTTAGGTGTATGCTTGCGTTTGTGATTTTTGTAGGTCTCCCCACCCCACCCCAGGAAAATGTGCCCATACAAAATTCCCTTTATTCTATTTCCTTCCAAACTGCGCAGGTGAAGAAAACGCATGATCTCATATATTTGCACCTGGTTTGGGTGCTTAAAAAGCAAATGGTTTTGTCCATAATGGCACCAGAACAGAATGCCAGCATGAGGATCCATTTGACAATTCACCCGTTTGACTGTATACACACAGAAAGGGTGAGGAAGAGTCTATAACACTATTGTGCAGCTGAATTTTCTTTTACTGATGCTTCAGTTTCTTCTCTTCCTTGGTTGTTGCAGGAATATGGTTTTATAAAGGATTCAATAAATCAGGTCTAGCAAATCCCTCACGCATTTGCCTACATATTAGGACCCCTGCTGTTTATAGGTCAGAACAATATTGGCTGTTGTTTTTCCTGCAGAATATCCTGCTTGTAAATCGAGTTATCTTTCCAAGCAACTGTGAAACTCAAGGCTTTAACTTGATAGATGCTCATCATCAATTTAAATGGAAGGCAATTGTAGCTGGGGGTGCTTAGCTATGGGTATTTTCAGATGTTTGGAGATCACAGTCAACCACACTGAACCACAGACAATCCCGTGGCGGGGCCAAAGCGCCCCGAATGTCTGTTCAGCGGCCGCCAGATATTCACCACAGTCAATACCCACCCGGGGTCAAAAACAACCATGCTTCTGGAGCTCCAGCCTGGACCATCGCCAAAAGCGTGATCAAAGCAATTCCCACCGGGAAACAATAAAAAGTAACGTCTGAACGGCAACCACCAGCCGGAATCAAACAAAATGATTCCCAGCCGGGGACAAAGCATGCAACGTTGCTGCCAGGCAACCAGCAACAACACAGGCCACGGAGGGAGATTTAAAGGGCACACAGCAGCAGGGGGACGTGGTGGGATGGAGCAAGGCAGAAGGGTGAGGAGAGCGGAGGGTGAGAGAGCAAGGGAGAAGGAGGAGGAGGCGCACGCGGAGGAGGGGGTGGTCGTGTTGCACATGGAGGAGGTGAAGGAACAGCAGCAGCCGGGACAGGGCGCCCCAGGGACCACGTCCAGGCCGGGGGAGGAGGCACCCTGGAAACGGGTAAGGGGATCGAGGGGGAGGGAACCCAGCGGCACAGGGGCACCCAGGGGGGAGGGCCGGCTGACTGGCAGGAGGGGGGTGCCTGGGGTGGGCCATGGGACAGGGGCAAAACTGCAACCAACCACCATTACCCCATGTCCCGCAGACATGGAAACGAGCCCGAGTCCCCAGAGGAGACGGGCGCAGCCCTGGCGGAGGAGGAGCAGGAGGAGGGACCACGGGGGAGACGGCCCTACCACAGAGGGGGACAATGGGGGCTCCGGGAGACCCATGACTTCATCTGCATCTGGGGCACCCTGGAGGATCAACTGGAGCTCACGCTCAATCAGCGCAATGAACATGTGTTCCAGGAGATCGTGCGGGAAATGGAGGCGGTGGGGCATCACAGGACTGTGGCACAGTGCCAGTCGAAGGCCAAGGAAATTAGGAGGGGGTACAAGGCCATTCGGGACAACAACCGGCAGTCCAGGCACGGAGCCCGGACCGCCCCCCCTACTATGATGCCCTGGACCGCATACTCCACATGAAGGGTTCAATAGTAGCCCCACGCCTCGTGGGGAGCGCTGTGGTCCAGGGCAGGGAGCGGGCCGAGGTACCCCCTCCCCTCACTGCCCCCCAAGAAGGCATCGGCTCCAGGGCCCCTGATCCCCAGGAAGAACGCCCAGGGACCTCGAGGACCAGCAGCCCCCCCCAGCACCAGCCCGGAGAGTCCCCACCCCCTGGCAGGACAGGACGACTCTGAGGCCAGCACACTGGTCACCCTCAGCCAGTGGTCAGTGGGGGACCCTAGCTACACAGAGGGGCCAGCCTCGGAGGGATCGGAGACAGACATCGAGGGTAAGCGAGTAGTGGGAAGGGAGATGGACCAGGGGCAAGGGTGGGGGAGGAGGGAGTCCCGGCCAGGGGACAGGCCACATCCACCCCAGACCCCTGAACGGGGGCCCGGTGGGCCACCTGGGCACACCTAAAGACCTCCTCCACCCCCTATCCACACAGGGCATGCCCCAGCACCGGAGACAGGAGGGCAAGGAGACCAGCGAGGAACAGCCCCGGCAACAGCCGGATGGCCCAGGTGAGGTACACCGGCAAGGAGAGGGGGCAGGGAGGCCGGGAGGGGGACCTGGGTCACACGGGGTGGGGGTGGGGGGGCCCGGGGCACTGAGGAAAGCCGGGGGGCCCACAAACCCCCAGCCGTGTCCCTGGCCAGGGGAAGGCCGGCCAGGGCAGCTAACCACCACCATCTGTGTACTCTACAGGGCAGCCTGAGGGGCCCCAGCAACCCGGGACCGTGCCCCTAGCACAACGGATATGAGAGCACCAGGCATGGGTACGGCGCCGGAGGGAGGACCAAGCAGAGGACATAGTCTGCACCTCCACAGAACAGGGGGAGCAGATGATAGTGGCCGTGGATCGCATGGAGGCGGCCACAGAATGATCCCTGCAACAGGCGGAGGCAAGGGACTAGAGGCTCCAGACAGAGGTGCCCCTGGAACGAAGGTGGGAGCGCCGGGACCACAGCAGGCAGGTAGAGGCGTTCGGGCGGCTGGAACAGGCCATCAAGGGGATGGTGCGGGAGCATTCCGCTAAAATGGATAGGTCCCACAACAGCGGAACCTCGCTGCTCCTGCATGCCGGCACCATGAGTGCCTAGGTGATGGCAGCCACCCCGCCAGGTACCCTGCCTGCCCAGGCCCGGATGCCGGGCCCCTCGGCGCCCCCACCGCCTCCCCAGCCACCGCCACGCCAGCTGGGGCTGCAAATCTGCCTCCCGATCCCTGTAGGCCTCCGGAGGGAGCAGACGCCTGGGGGGGGGGCCTCCAGTCCCGGGTCCTCCCTCCCTCCCACCACCACCTGCCCCTCAGGACACCGAGGCCTCCCAAGACACAGTTGGGAACACGGACAGTGGGGGGGAGGGGAGCTCCCAGAGCTCTGCGGCACCCACAGGGTGGCCGAGGGGGAGGCCCAGGAAACGTGGGGGGCGGGGGAGAGGGCGGTCTGAGGGGGGGGCACAGAACCTGCGCGGTGGGTGTGGTGGTGGTGTAGGGGGCACATGTACGTGGGTGAGGGAATAAACGTCTGGGCACCACAACTGCCTCCCTCGGTCTGCTCACGGACCCAGGGGTTGGGGCGGACTGATGGCTGTAGAGGGGCTCGCCCAGGGAGCTGGTGGGGGCCCCAGGAAGCTAGGGTTGGGGTTGAGCGCCCTCACGCCTTGGCCTCCTGGCTGATATGCCTGGCCAGGGCGGCACAGATGCGCTTGGCGTATCGGTACTCCCTTGGGTTGTCCTCATTCATGTACAGAGGCACGGGTTCGGGTGGGTGACAGGGCTTGGGGTATTCGAGGGCTGCCCCCTCGGTCTCGCACACGTTCTGCAGCACACAGCAGGCACCTATCACCAGGGCCGAGGTCTCCACCGTGTAGTCCAGCTGGCCAGCGAGACTCCTCCAGCGTTGCTTAAGGGCCCCGAAGGCCTGCTCGACCACGGTCCTGCTCGCACATAGGCGGGAATTGTACAGCGCCTGCACTGGGGACCTGGCGACCGGGTATACGTTCATCAGCCACTGGGTGAGGGGGTAGGCCGGGTCCCCCAGGATACAGGGGGGCATGAGCACCCCCTCGATCCAGGTCATCCCCATGTCCGCAAAGTCCCCGCGGTACATCCGGGCATAGAAGGGGGTGATGGTCATGATCCGGGCATCATGGCTGCGCCCAGAGTTGCCCGTGAAGATGTCAATGAACTGCCCCTGGTGGTCCACGACAGCTTGCAGCTGCAGGGAGTGGTAATCGTGTCTGTTAACATACTCCATGGCCTCTCCAGCGGAGAATCTCTATGTGGATGCCGTCAGTGGTGCCCATGCAGTTAGGGAACCCTCCAGTTGCGCAGCCGGCCATCATGGCCTCCTGGTCCACCAGCTGGATCACTCGGTCCAGGAGAACGCCCTCCACAGCCTCACAGATATCCCGGAGGATACAGGCAACGGTGCTCACCCCGACACTGAATTACTGCGAGACGGACCTGGGGCCTTGCGCATGGACCAGCTTGTGCCTGGGCGTGCTGGCGGCAGCTGCATTCCTGCTGTCATCACCTCCCACCTCTCTGTGTTGGCAACATTGTATGCTCGCCGGCCTGATTAGTGTGTCAACTGTCCTGTCTGTGTGTTCGGTTCCTGCAGCTGTGCTGGGTCAGCACCCCATGCCTCGCTTGTTTGCCATGCCTTATTGTGGCCTTTAGCCTTATTGCTTGGTCTTGGGGCTCCCCTCCCGCCCCACCGGGGAATGTGGCCCCCCCTTTCTGTGCTGTCAGTCCCCCTCGCTTGCTGGACCATGGCTGGCTGCGCTTCCACAGGGCTCCCAGCCCCCATGGGGCCCCCCCATACGTGGACCTTCCACAAGACCATGGCCCTGTGTGACCTGTGGTGTACCCCAGCCGTGCAATTGCTCCTGAGCTGCCCAGACAGCCTGCCGGGTGCCTATGCGAGCCTGAGGTCTGGCCTTCATTACTTTGGCTATGAGGCGAGCACCCACAATTGCCGGCTGCATGCTGAGACGCTGGGCTGGTTCCCTTTCCCAATGGGTGCATTCCGGAGATGAGGTGCTTGCATGTGGGGTGCTCTGCGGCGGAGTCTGTGTCTGCTCTGTCTGTGTGTAGTCTGGCTGCCTACATGGTCTGTCTGGCGGAGGGGGGCCCTGCCTTGGCCGTGTCCTACTTTGGCTGCGTTCACGGGGCCTGTAGGTACCAGCGCTCTCATAGGGCGGTGTATCACCGGCTGTTGGAGCTCGGTCAGCTTCCGTGGCCCCCTGCTGCTGACTTCTGCATGTCTGAGCCCACCACAGCGGAGCTGGCAGTGCTGTCAGGTGTGCGGTCCCATTCCGATGTGCAGTTGCGGCTCTCCATGCAGGATCCGTTCGAGGCGTACTACCTGATCGCCCACCACATGTCCATGCTGGGGTACCGCCGGGGCATGTTTCATTGGCTGCACTTCGTTCACCTGGTGGGCCACCCGGCCCCTGGCCCCCTCGTGGTCCCCAGCAGCTGGCTGAGAGTCCCCCTATGCCTTCCAGGCCCCTGTTGCTGGCCCCGCTGTGAGCTCCCGCCTCCGCCCTGCTGCCGTGATCTTCTGCCCCCCATCAGCTGGCTGTGAGTCCCCCTGTGCCTTCCAGGCCCCTGTTGCTGGCCCCGCTGTGAGCTCCCGCCTCCGCCCTGCTGCCGTGGCCTGCTGCTGGCTCCCTCCTTGATGTCCTGTCCATGCTGCTGTGCTGCCTGCTTCCCGGGGTTCCGCTGCCCCTGCCTGTGGCTCCGGGGCCCCCTGCCCCCCCGTCTGCCTCTGCAATCGTTGTTCCCCTCTGTGGCTGCCTTCTCCAGTGTCCGTGTCCAACTCTCCAAAGTGCCCCCCGGCTCCTGCTGACCTTCCTCGTTCGCCTGCGCTCCCTTGTGTGCCCCAGGCCCCCCCTGGGTGCCTGGGTGAGCTCAGGGTTCTGGGGCCCCCGGACTGCACCTCCCGGCTACCTCCTGGAGGGTGGGTGCTTGTGCCTTTGAACCAGCTGCATGGCTCCGACTCTCCTACCTCCTCTCCATCGCACCCTCGCCGGCGCTTGGGGTCCGTGTGTGCCTCCTGTTCCGTGCCTGGACTGCTCCCTGTTCCGTGTGGCCTCTCCCTGTGGCTGTACCCCGACCTTTTGGGTTCCCCCAATTCCGGGACTGACTGTGTAGCTGTGGGGGTGCCCGTGCGGGCTGTGCTGTTGTTGGGGGTCTGACTGCCGTTCCCCGTGCCCGGTCCTGCCCCTGTCCCGTTCCACCCCTTCCCTGTCCCGCTGCCCCCCTTTCCCCCTGTGCCTGTTGTGCCGTGTGTTGTCTGTTCCACTGTGTCCCCCCTTCCCTTCCTTGCCCGCGCGGGTGTGCATGCGCCCCGGCGTGTGTTTGTGCTGTGTGTTCCACTGTGCCCTCGTTGTCTCTGTGCCTGTTGCGTGTGTTACCTCAGCGGCTTCTCTCCCTCTTCCCCCTCCCTTCCCGTTTCCCTGGTGTGGGTGTTCCCTTTTGGCACTTTTGGCTTCGTTTGCCCTCAGCCGGTCATGTCTGTGTCCCGCCCCTCCCCGGTGCCTTGTGGGTGTTTTGACCACAGCCGGGAATCGTCGTCACATCTGTTGCGCTGCCCCGGGCCGTGATCTGGCGGCCCGATTTCCTGCCGTGGTCCCGATCCCATCACGTCTGTTCGGGGCTCTCCTTGACCACGGGGGGTGGTTGTTCGGTTCACCACTGCTGGGGATCCACTGTGGTGAATTCGGACCGCGTAACGTCTGAAAATACCCAATGTTTGGTACATATTGAAAAGGCAGAAAAAGGCAGCATTTCCTATAAGTCACCAAATTTCAGGGCTCACTAGAAGCATTTTTCAAATTGTAATCATGAGCCACTAATAACAAAAAGATAGGCACAAAATGACAAAATATTAGCAATAAAATATTAGCAATCCTAATCGTTAGAGGTGGGACCCCGGGCCCATTACCGGCTACCGGATTTACCGGTTACCGGTTCTGTAAAAACCGGATTCCCGGATTAAATCCGGTATACCGGTACCAGATTTATTTCATTGAGTTCAATGGGGCGCTGTGTCCCCATTGAAATCAATGAAATAAATTAATTCCTTCCCCCTCCCCCTCCCAGGCTGCGCGGGTGGAAGGGGGGACACCCCCCACCCACCCTGCCCAGCCTGGATTTTTGTTTAAAAAAAGACTCAGAGGCGAGCCCACCCCCCAGCACCAGCGGCCGCGGCGTCCCCGCAGCCGCCGGTAAGTATGACCCGATCCCTGGGGGGGGGGTTTAACACCCCCCCAACCCCCCAGGGATCACCCCTACTAAAGTTCAGTGCTTGCTTACCTTGCGGAGCTCCGGCGGCGGCGGCGGGCGGTCCGGCGGCCTCAGCGCCGGCTGTGGCTGCCGGCGTCAGAGACGCTCTAGGCCTTCCGGGGAACTTCCGGGTTTCCCCGGAAGGCCTAGAGCGTCTCTGACGCCGGCAGCCACAGCCGGCGCTGAGGCCGCCGGACCGCCCGCCGCCGCCGCAGCTCCCAAAGGTAAGCGCACTGAACTTTAGTAGGGGTGATCCCTGGGGGGTTGGGGGGGTGTTAAACACCCCCCCCAGGGATCGGGTCATACTTACCGGCGGCTGCGGGGACGCCGCGGCCGCTGGTGCTGGGGGGTGGGCTCGCCTCTGAGTCTTTTTTTAAACAAAAATCCAGGCTGGGCAGGGTGGGTGGGGGGTGTCCCCCCTTCCACCCGCGCAGCCTGGACTCGGGGAGGGTTTTTTTTTTTAAACTTTTTTGGTGGGGCTTTAAGTTTTTACATTGCAGCCATTTTTAAATGGCTGCAATGTAAAAAAAATCCGGTACCCCGGAATCCGGTACCCGGACCGGATTACCGGGTCGCATCCGATAATGCCGGTACGCCCGGTACCGGCATTATCGGATACCGGATTTACCGGTTTTCCCGCCCCTACTAATCGTGTACTGCTTGGAGCAGACACGCAAAAAGGGGAGAGCATCGTTAGGGCCTATGGTTCTTGACAGGTGGGGAAAAAGGGCCAATTGCTTCTCTCCTACCTGGGGAATGGCAGGCCAGACTGTGAGCACATCCCTTCTTCTACCCCACCATTTCCAGGCTATATGTTTGGACAAATTGGAACTTCTATCTCCACCTCTACTACATGGATTGCTTCTTTGCAATAACCAACCCAGCATGCAGCAGCTAGTAAAGTGCTGAGCACGGTTCCAAGCTGGGTAGAAAACAAGGTCTAAAGTTAACCCTTACCAGCTACGAAAGAGAAAGCTGTAAGATGAATACATTATTTTTGTAATGAGAAGAATTTCTTATTAATAAATAAATAAATAAATAAAAAGTTAACCCTTACAGCTATTTCCCATTTTAACTAGGCTAACAAAATATGCTATCTTAAATACACCTAGATGGTAACAATTGGAGGTGGTGGGTGGCTTATTAATGGTGATGAATGGGATTTCTAAAAGCACCTAAGTGACTCTGAGGCATGTTTAAAATCCCAGTCTCCAACTCGAAGGCAATTTTCATTAAGCAAGGCTTTTGAAAAACTAACTTTTACATCTGATCATATGCTTTGCTCATGTAACTTTAAAAACCCTTAAGGGAACATTTTTGGAGTGCCACATTGCAATGCTTTA
Organism: Sphenodon punctatus; assembly: GCA_003113815.1. Taxonomy (NCBI): domain Eukaryota; kingdom Metazoa; phylum Chordata; class Lepidosauria; order Sphenodontia; family Sphenodontidae; genus Sphenodon; species Sphenodon punctatus. The sequence continues at coordinate 2,021,160 of QEPC01003457.1, forward strand.
AACTCAGGATACTCCAATGTCTGGACACTACACAAAAAAGGGTCAAACTTGGGGTTTTGTAAGTGCTCTGTTCCCACGGACTACACTGCCAACTGCATGTGAACATGGCAGATCAGAACTTTGCCCAGGAACTTCACAACTCTGGAATCTGCTGGGTCCAAATCAAAGGAGGGTTATGGATTTGTAGCTGAAAAAGGCACTGTGAGAGCTCAGACTCATTTAAATAAGCATATTCTGAAGCAGGCACATGATTTATCACTCCCTTAAAGCATAAAATGGTTAAATATTCTGGGTGCAAAGTGCCTAGAGGCCTCTGAAACAGAAAGTATATATCTGATGAGCTCATTAGCAGCTCACTGTTCCATACTTGTCAGCATGAGAAGCAGATATAGGGAAAATACTGTACAGAGTGATGGGAGGTTTCTATTATTTTGGGGTAATGCTGCTGGTGGGTGAATAGAATATGGAAACTGCTAAATTGTAAACAGTCAGACTGCATTAATAGCATGGGTGCTTCGGGACACACAGAACAGGACTATGTGCCTGAGAAATGAATACCCACTACATCAACTAAAGATGGCATAGGATGTCTTCAGACGCATGTGGGACTGGCAACCCCCATCTGGGCCTCTTTTAAACAGAGACTGCTGTGGTCCACAGTCGGCCTGCTTGGTACCCGTCTCCCCCACACCATAGAGTTGCTGGTGGATCGCCTGAAACTCTGGGCTGCCATCCACAACTCCATGGTGTTGCCTGGGACAACCCCCAGCCAAGAGCAAAGCTGCATATGGACTGCAGCTCCGCCTCGGGCCAGTGCCCCGGGTTTGGCTGGCTCACTCCACAGACAGTGTTCCAGTCCAAAAGGACAGCTTGTTCTGCCTACAGAACCTTTACTAAATTCATGTTGACTCTTACCCATTATTCATGTTTATCAATATGCCCAGTAATTCTGTCTTACACCCAGCTAGTTAACTCAGGCCGTGGCTCCTCAGCCATCTCACACCCAGTTGGTTCACCATTAGAGCTGACCCCTTGCATGAAAGGGGTCTCCAGCTCTTGCTCCCTAGGGCCTCTTGCCTCAAGAACAGGGCATCCTCTAGGGCTCCCTTCCTCCTCTGCAGCCTACCTTTTCAAAAGGCCTCGCTAGCATGCTCCCTGACATTCCTAAAGCAGAGCTGGTCCCTTTCTTAATGGGCCTTCAGCACTCACACCCAAGGTCTTCCTACCCCAAGAACTGAATCTCCTCCCAGGGCTCCCTAACTCCTTGCAGCCTGCTCCAGGTCTCCACTTTAAAGTCCTTGGTGGCCTAAGGCCCTGTCTTTCACGGCCTTCTTGAACCTCTTCCTTGGCAGGGGTCAGGACTCCCGCCTACCTCACTAGGCAACCCAGGAGCTCCTCACCCTGCTGTACCCAAACTTTAACTGCCTAGCTGCTCTTCTGTTCTTCCTTATGAGCCCCACCCAGGGTTATGTGACCAATGCAACATCCAGTTACCTGATCTTACTATACTGGGCCCCAGCTTAACGCCTGCTCTGTATCCCTGCGGGTGTTTTCCGGCAAAACCGTGCGAGGGGGCTTTCAGACCTGCCAATCCCCATGCATATCTTGGTTTGTGCATTCCCCCCGCAGCCAAAATATGCACCCGGCAGGGGCCGGGGGGTGGGGGGGAGGTCTGACAGTGGCCTTAGTCTCCATCTTAGCATTTCATGTTATGAGCCCTCCACATCATCTGTTGGGTTTTTTTTTTAAGGTTTGTTTGGTCTGATTACAACTGCAGAGGAAATCCTGTTTTCTGCCACTGCAATAGTTAAGAGTGAAATACGTTCGGATGCATGATGCTTCCAAAGGAAAGAACGGTTTTGCTCCTGATGAAGGAAGCAAAACCATAAAACTAGAGGCAGAATTTGTTTTCGAAGACACAATGACTGATTACCACTGCTCTCCCCTTTCCCTTGATATTATTATTAATTATTATTATTCTTAGTATTAATATTAGTATTATTATTATTATTACTACAAGCATTTGTATAGCGCCAGTAGTGTACCTGGCGCTTTACATAGCAATGAGATAGACGTGGTCCCTGCCTACGGCTTACAATCTAATAGACTAGGAGGTGGGAGACAGGGAGAGGGGACATACGGAAAGACAAGGGATAAAAACATTTAAGTGGATGCGGAGTCTCAGGTGTACGTGCTTGGCTTGGTTACAGTTAGGCAGACAGTGAATGTTGAGAAGGGAGTACTAGCGGGCGTTGGGGAAGATGGCGAGGAAGAGGCGAGTTTTGAGGAGGGATCCGAAGGAACGGAGGGAGGGGACAAGGCGGAGCTGGTCAGGGAGGGAGAAGGGACGAAGGCGGTTAGGGGAGCATGGGAGATGAGGGAGAGCGAGGGAGCGGGTAGAGGAGGAGCAGAGAGTGCGTGAAGGAGTGTGTAAGAAGACTATGGCTGAGAGGTAAGGGGGAGCCAGGTTGTGAAGGGATTTGTAAGTGAACACCAGGAGTTTGTGAAGGATGCATTCGGGAAGGGGGAGCCAGTGAAGCGAGGAGAGGAGAGGCTGCACGTGGTCAAAGTGAGAGGCTGAGTGGATGACCCTAGCTGCGCAGTTTTGGATGGAGATAATGGGGGCACAGGTGAGAGCGGGGGAGGCCAGTAAGGAGGAGGTTGCAGTAGTCAAGGCGAGAGATGACCATGGTGTGAACAAGGGTTTTGGCTGAGGAGACAGAGAGAAAGGGGCGAATCCGAGCAATGTTGTGGAGGGCGAAACGACAGGACTTGGCAACAGAGTCGATGTAGGGTTTAAAGGAAAGGTGAGTGTCGAAGACGAAGCACAAGCAACGGGCTTGGGGAACGGGACAGATAGTGACTCCATCAATGAGGATGGACAGAGAAGAGGGGGAGGGAGGAAAGATAAGGAGTTCAGTCTTAGCCATGTTGAGCTTGAGCTGGTGTTGGGACATCCAGGTGGAGATGTCAGAGAGACAGTTGATGAGGCGAGCTTGGACAGAAGGGGAAAGAGAGGGGGTGGAGAGATAGAGTTGAGTATCATCAGCATAGAAGTGGTATTGGAAGCTGTGGGAGGCAATGAGTTTGCCAAGGGACAAGGTGTAGATAGAGAAGAGGAGAGGGCCGAGGACAGAGCCTTGGGGAACCTCTACCGAGAAAGGGAGGTAGGAGGAGGTGGAATTGGGAAGAGACACATTGAAGGAGCGGTCAGAGAGGTAGGAGGAGAACCAGTCAAGGACAGAGCCGCAGAAGCCCAGGTAGCTAAGAGAGTTCAGTTCTTTTTTTTTTTTTGTATAAATATTTTTATTGGTTTTTGTTTTTAACTTAATTACCTGGTATCCTTGCTTGCATTATATATGGATACGCTTTAAGGGACCTGAGTTACAGCAACGGTCCAAAATATTATTACAAGGATCTAAAATTCAAACTTACAAACGCCCCCCCCCTCACCCTTCCCTCCCCTGCTCCCGCCCTTCCCTCCCTACCCCTCCCTTACCCCCCAGTCTCTTATTTTATTTTAGATTTCTGTTATATACATAGTGGGTTTAATCTGGTTTGTTTGTAGTTTGTCTTGGAGTAAATTCCAAATATTAGTCCAGATTGCATAAAATTCCTCCATCTTCTGTCGTAGTTCTGCCTGTATTCTTTCCATTGTAATAGTGTACCAAAGTCTTTGTGTCCATTTTTCTTCTGAAGGTTTTTTGGTAGATTTCCAATTACACACTATCGTGTGTAGTGCTGCTAATCTCAATTGCTGGCATGCTTGGGTTCTTTCTGTTGTTATTTGTAAATCCGGGAAGATGCCCAGTAGTGCTATTTCTGGTAGTCTTGGTACTTCTGTTTGTGCAATTTTGTTGATGTAAGTCCAGACTTTTTTCCAGAAATCCTGTATATGTGGGCACTCCCACCAGCAGTGGAGCCAAGTTCCAGTTGCGTTACAGCCCTGCCAACAGTCCTTAGGGTAAATATTGTTCATTTTGTTCAGTCTGTTGGGGGTTAGGTACATTCTGTAAGTGGTTTTTATCTGGGGCTCTAACACTGATATAGAACATGATAACTTCCGTATGTTAGTCCATATAGCGTTTATTTCCTTTTTTTCAAACTTTCTTTGTAGGT
>QEPC01003457.1:2029563-2085338 GCA_003113815.1 Sphenodon punctatus
CATTGGTTTTATTTATGCCCGCTTTGTTTATGGCCAAGTCTTTTTTGATTGTTTTTAACATTTCCAATACTTGCATTTGGGTCTCATTTTCCTCCGGCGGCTCCCTTCCTGCTGCGCCCGCCATTTTGCTGTCTCCCCCTTCGGTTTTTCGAGCGCTGCGGCGTGGGGTGCAGAAGCGGTCAATGGTTAAATCTGCCTCTTTTTTTTTGTCTCCGCTCATTCCTCTCATTTGCCACTTGTTTTTAAGGCTTTTGGAGAAAGTTTTCCTTTGTTTTTATTATGTTTTTTGCATCGGGCGGTCGGGAGCTCAGCCGAACGCGACCTGTTGCTCGCGCATGCCCACGTGACCCCCAGAGAGTTCAGTTCTAGAGAAGGTAAGTTAATTTAGCCCTCAAGATCAGAGGACCCCCGACCCTTCGCTGCTGCTGTTGAACGTGAGATCAGTGGTCAACAAAGCAACAACTATCCAGGAACTGGTCCTGGACTATGCCACCGATCTCGTGGGCATTACAGAAACCTGGCTAGACCTTGAGTCAGGGCCTGTCTTGGCTGACCTTGTTCCAGCCGGGTATTCCGTGCAGCATCAGCCATGGACAGAGGGACAGAGGCGCAGTGTAGCTATGATATTTAGAGAGCAGTGGTCGGTTAGGAGTTATCCAATGCAAACCATGGTAGGGATTGAGGCTCTTCACCTGGTGTTCGATTTGGTGGGGGACAGTTTGGGGGTGCTGCTCATATACCATGCACCTACCTGCACGACAGCTTCTCTACATGCTGTGGCAAAGGCGGTCGCGGGAGTGGTGTTGTGGTCCCCAAAGGCACACAGTCTGGGGGGATCTCAACATTCATGCAGATGCCGGTCTCGGGGGGGCAGAGCATGGCCACCATGGCAACCATGGGCCTGTCCCAGATGGTCAGCAGCCCGACACACCAGGGGGTACATACTCTCGATCTCATGTTTTGCACCGGCTTTGAGGTGGGTGCTCCGCTATTGGGGGAGATATCAACGGTGCCCTTATCATGGTAAGATCATTATCTCCTACAGACCTCTCTCTCAGCGCATGTCTGCCCCAGGAAGGGTGTGGAGCCAATTCAAATAGTTTGCCCCTGGAGGCTAATGGAACTGGAACGGTTCCGGTTGGCCCCCAGGGAGTTACCCTCTGACCTTGACGACCATCTCATTGATGACCTCATCGCACTATGGAACACTCTGGTGACTGAGGCCATTGATTGGACGGCTCATAGACGTCCGCTGCCCAGGTAACAGCACCGCAGGCCTCAGTGGTTTTCGGAGGAGCTGCGAGTGCTGAAGCGAGAAGGGCGGCAGTTGGAGCGACGATAGCATCGTTATCATACTGAAGCCGACAGACTGTGGCGTAGAGCCAGTTTACGAGCATATGCCGAGGCTATGAGGGCAGTGAAAAAAGCTTTTTTCGCTGCTCTTATAGCATCCGCAAAATTGTGCCCAGCGGAGCTATTCTGGGTGGTGTGGGGGCAGGTCAGTTCGGCCTCCCTCCACCCTGGAGTGGAGTCATCTACAGCATGCTGTGATAGGTTTGTGAATTATTTTGTGGATAAAATTGCTCAGATTCACTATGATTTNCTCGAGGACCGTCTCTCGTCTCATCGATGACCTGAGTAGTCGCACTATGGAACACTCTGCTGACTGAGGCCATTGATCAGACGGTTCCTAGACGTCCACTGCCCAGGTGACAGCACCATAGGCCTCCTTGGTTTTCGGAGGAGCTGCGAGTGCTGAAGCGAGAAGGGTGGCAGTTGGAGCGATGGTGGCGTCATTATCGTACTGAAGCCGACAGATTGCGGCATAGAGCCAGTTTACGAGCATATGCCGAGGCTATGAGGGCAGTGAAAAAAGCTTTTTTCACTGCTCTTATAGCATCCGCAAAATCGCGCCCAGCGGAGCTATTCCGGATGGTGCGGGGGCTGGTCAGTCCAGCTTCCCTCCACCCTTGAGTGGAGTCATCTACAACATGCTGTGATAGGTTTGTGAATTATTTTGTGGATAAAATAGCTCAGATTCACTATGATTTCAAGGGTCAGGACCCTTGGGGCTGTTGGGGCCACCTCTTGTGAATTAGATCTGTGCCCGTCTTGGCTAATTAAATCTTGCCAGGAGACAATGGGGCCGTTGCTGGTGGGGATGGTCAATGCCTCCCTCCGGGAGGGCAGAGTGCCGGGCTGTCTCAAAGAGGCAGTGGTGCAACCTCTGCTCAAGGAACCATCGCTTGGCATTGACTCCCTTGCCAGCTATCGACCTGTCTCTAACCTTCCCTTTTTAGGGAAGGTTATTGAGCGGATGGTGGCTCAGCAGTTGCAGGGGCATCTTGACCATGTCAATTTTTTTGATCCCTTGCAGTTGGGATTTCATTCGGGTCATGGTACGGAGACTGCGCTTGTGGCCTTGGTGGATGATCTGCGTCGAGAGATGGACCGGGGCCGCTCAGCCCTGTTGGTCCTATTAGATCTGTCAGCTACTTTTGATACTGTGGATGATGAGATGTTGGTGGCATGCCTGCGGGAATGTGCAGGGGTGGGCGGGACTGTTCTTGAATGGTTCCGCTTGTTCCTGACTGGGAGAACCCAACGAGTGGTACTCAGGGAGTGTTTTTCATCATACCGAGACCTCACGTGTGGTGTCACGCAGGGTTGGGTGTTGTCCTTCCTCTTGTTCAACGTATACATGCAGCCTCTGGCGAGGTGATCAGGAGGTTTGGCGTACAGTGTCACCAGTATGCTGATGACACTCAGCTATACCTCTCTTTTTCAACCGACCCAGACCCCGCAGTCTCCGTGCTTACTCGATGTCTGATGGCTGTGGGGGATTGGATGAGGGCTAATCAACTGAGGCTGAATCCCAACAAGACAGAGGTGATGCTGGTGGGGAAAGGGATGGAGTTAATGGCCTCCATCATTGGTGGGGTATGTCCTCCATTGGTTCCCCAGGTGCAGAGTCTGGGGGTACTCCTCAATGCACAGCTCCGACTGGATGTCCAGGTGGAGTCTGTGGTGAGGGGTGCCTTTCGCCAATTACATCTGGTACGTCGGCTTAGGCCGTATGTGTCGGACGCCGACCTGGCCACCATCATTCATGCTTTCATCACCTCAAGACTAGACTATGGTAATGCACTCTATGTGGGGCTACCCATGGTGACGGCCCGGAGGCTGCAGCTGGTGCAGAATCCGGTGCCCCTTCTCCTGGTGGGACTGGGCCGTCGGGAGCACATTATACCAGTGCTCCATTCTCTGCACTGGCTGCCAATAGTCTTCCGAGCCCGATTCAAGGTGTTGGTTTTAACCTATAAAGCCCTAAATGGTCTGGGCCCTGCCTATCTGTGAGACCACCTCACCCCCCGGGTACTGGACTGGCCCCTGCGGTCATCGGGGGATGCCCTCCTTGTGGTCCCCCAAGTCTTCCGGGGGGCCACGCAGGGGAGGGCGTTCTCAGTGGCTGCGCCGAGGATGTAGAAGTCCCTTCAGGTGGGGTGCATCTGGCTCTGGACCTCCTCTCCTTTCGTAAAAGCTGCAAGACCTGGCTGTTCCACCAGGCGTTTGGCGGGGGAGATTGGGGGAGGAGAGGGATGAGGGTGTAAGGGTGTATTTTATAGTTTTATTATTTTGGTTGTTACACTGTTGTGAGCTGCCCCGAGCTGCCTGTGGCAGGAGGGGCGGGATACAAAATGTATTTAAATAAATAAATAAAATGACTACTAATAATAATAATAATCAAGTCCTACAGAGCCATAACGCCCCGTCTCTAATCTTCCCTTTTTAGGGAAGGTTATTGAACAGGCAGTGGCACTGCAGCTCCAGGTGCATTTGGACAGCATCGGTATCCTTGACCCTTTTCAATCTGGATTCCGCCCTGACTATGGTACTGAGACAGCGTTGGTGGCCTTGGTGGATGATCTCCACCAGGAGATGGACGCAGGCTGTTTGACCTTTTTGATCCTGCTAGATCTCTCGTCCGCTTTTCATACCGTGGACCATGGGCTGCTGTTGAGACGGCTGTAAGACTTGGGGGGTCTGGACGGGACTGTCCTTGGATGGTTCCGCTCATTCCTCTCGGGTAGAAGCCAGCGGGTGGTGCTGGGGGCTGAAACATCTAGCCCCCAGGCCTTGACCTGCGGCATTCCGCAGGGTTCCATTCTGTCTCCACTGTTGTTCAATGTGTATATGCAGCCCCTGGGGGAGATCGTGAGAGGGTTCAGGGTGCGATGTCACCAATATGCTGATGATACTCAGCTGTACCTCTCGTTTTCAACTGACCCAGGTCCTGCTGTCTCGTTACTCTTCCAATGTTTGGAGGCCGTGGCCGATTGGATGCGGCAGAGCAGACTGAAGCTCAATCCCGATAAGATGGAGGTGATGGTGGTGGGAAGGGCGGGGGAAGTGCTGGACCACCTGATAGGAGGGGTTCGCCTGCCTGCTGCTCTTCAGGTTCGGAGTCTGGGGGTGGTTTTGGATTCGGTACTCCGTCTGGATCGGCAGCTGCAGGTGGTGGCTAAAGCTGCATTTCGCCAGCTGTATCTGGTACGGAGGCTTCGACCTTACCTCTCCAGGTCCGATCTGGTCACTCTCGTCCATGCCTTCATCACCTTGAGGCTAGACTACTGCAATGCGCTCTACGTGGGGCTTCCCTTGTTTCTGGTTCGGAGGCTGCAGCTAGTGCAGAATGTGGCGGCCCATCTCCTGACGGGGACGGGGTGGCGTGAGCACATAACACTGGTGCTCCACGCTCTGCACTGGCTGCCTATAGCGTACCGAGCCAGATTCAAGGTGTTAGCATTGATTTACAAAGCCCTGCATGGTCTGGGCCCCTCATATCTTGGGGACCGCCTTGCCCTCCGCACCTCAGAGCGATTCCTTTGGCCCACCAGGGGTGCCTTTCTGGAGGTCCCCCGTGTAAGACAGGGGGGCCACAATGGAGAGGGCGTTCTCGGTGGCCGGGCTGCGGTTATGGAATTCCCTCCCGGAGGAAGCTCTCCTGGCCCCGGGCCTGTTGGTCTTTCGACATGTCTGTAAGACTTGGCTGTTCACCTGGGCCTTTGGAGGGGAGGGTGGGTTAATTTTTTGTGGGGGGTGTTTTAAATTTGTTTTAATGATGTTATTGTAGTTTTTTATGTTTTAAAAATTGTTTTATAATATGTTGGAAGCCGCCCCGAGATGCCGTGGGCATGGGGGGGGGGGCGGCATATAAATATAATGAAATAAAATAAAATAAATAAAATAATGGGTGGACCCTGTTCCAAGCTGGGGGTGGGAACAGAAGGAGCAGAGCGGTTGGGTGGGTGGGTGGCTGACGGGGGGACCTACACTCCATAGGACCCTCAGCCACACCCCCATCTCCTTCTACCCCCTCAATTCCAGTGTGGAGCAGTCAGGAGAGTGGTGGTGTGCCCTGGACTCCACAGCAGCTCCTGCTGCCCACTTTCTTACCAGCTGCCCATACTCTGGAGGGGAGGGGGAAGAAGGAACAGGGCAGGATGATGGTGGTGGTATTTTATATTGTGGGGCTGCAACAAAGTGGCATAGTAATGTGTGGGGCTTGAGGCATCCTTCTTGCCTGCCTTGCCTTAAAGCCAGCCCTGATGACAGTAAGCACTTCCATAGCTTCTTACTTACAAATGGCTAGCATGGCTATTTACTGGTGTTTAGAGAACCTTGGCATGGTCCTGGTTAATACAGATTTATACTGAACTGCATTTATTTTGTGTCCCATGTTATAATTAATATTAAATATTTCTATAGCACCAGCAATGTACTTGGTACTTTATGATAATTAGTTAGAGACAGGTTCCTGCCTGAGTGGGCTTACAATCTAAGGGAGACAAGGGAGGGGAGATGAAGAGGAGGAAAACAGAGGGAAGAAATCCATCAAGTTGCAAAGTTTCAGGTTCACGTTCTTAGCTTAGTTACAGGGGAGACTATGAAAATCAGGAAGGAGACATAGCATTTAGAATCTTTTTATGTTTGAGTGGAAGTCCACAAGAAGAATTATAAAACCCCTGGGAGAAAAAACTTTATAACTAGATTTTTGTTTCTTTTTGTTTATAAAAATCAGGATTAACAGACACCTCAATCTGTAAAAGCCATTTTCAGCCAAGGTAATTCAGGGAGGGAGGGTTAGCAGTGTTTCATTAACACTCTATAACAGTGCTGTGATATGGTCATTACAGAACGAATCGGAAACCATCATGTTAAGCAGGGCACACAATTGATGATTATAGTGATTTTATGTTTAAACCTGTTGTCAGATCAATGTTTAGGGCATGTAAAGTGAGGCACAAAGCAGGTATAAATCTTCTTGGCAATCGTATACAAAAGAGCTCCGAAAATTCTTTTCATTAGCCCTGAACCGCAGAGCACAATTGACTTTTGTTAATAGCATGAGCACTCACAGACGACGTATTAACATTAAAAACCTTTCTGATCTAAATGTATACTTTGTAATTAAACTCTATCATAATAGTATTATGGAGAAGCTGCCTTCTCCCAAACAACAGTATTTAAGAGTATTATATTACCTAGCAAGAAAGCAAGATAATATCTAAAGAACTCTTGTCAGTGTTGAAACAATATCTGGTGCTAACATGCTCAGCTTCACAAAAGCATCTTGTCTAGACCTGGAGGCTTTCAAGTTAGAGGCATGTAACTTAACACATTCTGCAACAATTTCACAAAGTCCTGCTACTTTTTACCACAGACCAAATTTGTGTCCCTCATTTGGCTGGCAGAAAACGGGAGGTCAGGGAGGAGACCTCTCCTTCTCTAGAACTACCACTCTGAAAGTTAGGACCACCACAGCCCAGGGGATAGGAGCTGGGGATTTCTCCTCGCCTCATGCTACCAATGGGAACTGTGGTGGGGGTCTGCAGCAGAGAGCAATGCAGTTACAAGAACGGGAAGCATCAGGGTCAGGGTGGCAGGAGGGGTTTCCTTCCAGTGGGTTTAGATGTCACCACTGAGCTGGGGGTTGGGGCATCTAAGATTCACCCCTCTCCCAGACAGTAAAACACTCAGGCCTGTCTCTGCCCATCTCTATTTTTTCCAATGTTGGGTTTTAACCTTCTGTTCGGTGAAACTTCGAAGCACTTATCATAAATAGTTTATATCGATTATATCCCTTGACTTGAGAGAGGCAGTTTAGCACCTCATGGCCACTTGGACAGGAAATCCCACTGACAAGGTAAACAACAAGAAGAACCGTCTTGTGTCCAAGGCAGGTCTGGACAGTCACAGGAGTGGTCCACGTGAGCATGGGGGAGGTGGTTGTTACCAGATGTAACAGTAGCTATGTGCAATTATCTGCTCCTTGTTGTTTGCCGGCACCATTTGTGGTGAAGCAACAATAAGCAACTGCATAGTGGACACATAGTGGGTTGTTAACAGACAAAGACAATATGTATGTTTGTGACCTATGCAAGTATTTAGTGTTATGTCTGTTACCACCCATAGTAGTAGCACTTCCAGCACAAGCCCCCTATTTCAACTGTGTTTAGATGAGGATTGTAAAAGGCTAGTGATGAAACCTGTTATTTGAAATTACTCTGTTTTTACCAAGTATCTCGGTATTTGACTCAGTTTTACTGAGGAATCGGCCCAGTTCGCAGTCCTTGGGTAAATCCTCAGATGGGCAACACACACGGCTTTTCCTGGTCCTATATAAGGGAACTTAGTACTTCGAAAATACCTGGTATTTGGTTTTATTTTACTGAGTAATTTACCGAGTACTACTACTAATAATTTCTATAGTGCTACTAGGTGTACGCTGTCACGGCGAGACGCCATGACAGGGGGCAGCGACAGGGGATTCAGGGGAGGCCACGGAGAGAGAAACGCCAGACAGGGGTGGGCCAGAGGCAGGCTCAGAGAAAACCAGCCCCGAGTACTCACCAGGCCCCGACCACGCCGCAGAAAGACGCGCCCCAGCCAATGCCACAGGCCCCGCCCCCTCCACAAATAGAACCGCCGCAACCTACAGCTCTGGACCCGCCCCGACGCAGTGAGCGCCTAGCGGCAGAGTGCGCTCGACGAGGGGCGGGGCCTTGAGCTAAACACACAGGCTGACACCTGGGGGAGGAACCAGGAAGTGAATAAAAGCTCCAGCAGGGCATCACAACCCTGCCGGTAATCGTGGAGAGAAGCTGGCCCCTGATCTTCGCTCCTGAGAGCTAAGTCCTTGTGGTGATAGTGGTGTGGTAGAGAGTTTGGGAGTTCCTTGTACCGTGCCTTGTTCCTCCTTGTTCCCCTTATTCCTCTGTGTGCAATTGTTGTGTGTGATGCCTCCTTACACTCCCTTCCTGTTAGATCTTGTTCTACCTGTAGTGTTAAGGTCCCTGGTTCCCCATACCCCTGTGCCTCCGTTCCCCCCCCTTAGTGTGCGTAAGCTCCCTGACCCCCTCCGCTTCAGAGCCTCCCTACCCCCTCCTTCCCCCCTCCCCCTCCACCCCGGCCCCCCCCCTTGTTAACCCTTCCACCTGGACCCTTCCCCCCGCCTCACTCTGGTGCCCTGGGCAGAGCGTGTGGAGAGTACCTGGATCCCCCCCTTGCTCGCTAACCTTCCGCTGGCACATTCTCTCCTCCCCTGTGATGATACGGGTTGCCTTCTGATCAGAGGAAAGCCCACCCAACAACCTGAGGGGACTACTGGTACCCCAGTGTACCCACGGAGAGACGGCCCCACGGCAGAGTCCCCGCCCCGTCTCCCCTTTTTTACCTCTGTTCCTGCCCTTGCCCCTCTAGGACCCCCCCCTTACAGAATTACCAGCACTTACAAACCCCTCCTCCCCCATCCCTTTTCCCTCATGGAACCCCGGGACCCTGCTCAACAGATACAGGAGCTCTTAAGGGCTGTACAGGGCCTAACTATGGAGGTCCAAGACCTTAGGAGGCAGAATGAGGACCTTCGTGCCCAGAACCAAATGTTGCAGGAGTCGGTGGGTGCAAGTGGGGGGGGGGGCACGGGCATTTCCCCGGGCTAGCCCCCTCGCCCCACCGCCACCTTTAAGCCCGGGACACCCCGGCCCAATCCCTAGGGAACCCAAGGCCCCTCGCCCTGACCGCTTTTACGGGGATAGACGGGCCTGTCAAGGGTTCCTGGCCCTGTGTACCCTGACATTCCACACGCAACCTTTAACTTACTATAATGATCAAACAAAAGTGGCCTTTATCATTGGGTTGCTGGGGGGAACAGCCCTGGATTGGGTCACCCCCCTCCTGGCCACCAACGATCCCCTGTTACAAAATTATGAAGGATTCGTGAAGCAATTTAAGTTTCTATTTGACTACCCTCATCGGGTTCGGGATGCAGAACAGGCCATTCTGCATATCAAACAAGGGAAATCGCTCCTTCTGGATTACGTCACCCGGTTCCGTTGCCTGTCCTTTGATCTCAAATGGAGTGATGCCGCCCTGCGCGCATTGTTTCGACAGGGGCTCAGCGAAGAGATAAAGGACCAACTAGCAGGAGCAGCCAGCACCCCCTCCACCCTGGAAGAGTTGGTCACGTTAACCATACACATTGATGATCGGCTGGGAGAGAGACGGAAGGAGAGGCAACGAGAACAGGGCAAGGGGGCATATTTGAGAAGTTTCAGGGTGCCGGTGGCTAACCCCGCGGGCCCATCTCTACAGGCAAACGGGGAGCCCATGCAGATTGGGGCACTTCGTGGCCCCTTGAGTCCTGCAGAAAAGGAAAGACGTCGTCTCCTGAACCTATGCTTTTATTGTGGGGCAAAAACTCACTTCTCAAGGGAATGCCCAGAAAAGGCTAGCAGGGTGTCGAAGCCGGGAAACGCCAACCACCGGGACGGACAGGAGGGGGCCTCCCGGTGATTACGACATTCCCCACCAACCCCCTCGGGACGCCGACGATGAGGGGCTGGCACCTGCTGGTCCCCTTAATGCTCCAAGTTACGCCTGCTACCTCCACCGTCGTACGCTCCCTTATTGACTCTAACCGACCACAAGAATTTAACGTACCTCCAGACAGCTCGCATCACAAATGGACGACATGCCCGCTGGGCCCTTTTCTTTTCTCGATTCCACTTTAAGATTCAGTACCGACCAGGGTCGGAAAATACCATGGCCGACGCCTTGTCTCGGTGTGAAGAGACCCAGAATATGCCCCCCCGGTGCACCTTATCCACTACACCACACTGGCTCTCTGGTGTAGTATTGAGTATTCAGCCATACTTGAGTATCGAGTATCAAGTTATAGAGGACTGGCTGAACACTCATAGCCGATCCTTGGAAACTTCAAAATACTCAAGAATTTTTTTTTACTATTCAGTTCAGCCCTATAAAAGGCCTTTCTAAGCTGAGTAACTGCAAAGCATTTGCAAGCTGAAATAAAAACTGGTCTAATGATTTAACACCCAGGAATAAGTAACAGTTTATTACTTTAAGGCAGTTATGAACTCAAAGATAAAAAAATTACTCTATGGTTTAGCAACTGAATTGGGTGCAAATTCCCCTCACCAAAATTCTGGTGATTGAGCTACTTTTGAAACTCCCCAGGATCACCCCAATGGCTCCATGGATGTTTGGCTAACCGGTCATGATACTGTTCAGACATGCCATCGGAACACCTATCCCATAATGCCCAACAACTGTGGGTAAGATACTAGCCTTTCAAGAACCCAGAAACCCAAAGAGCGAGATTTTAAAACAGTGATGAGCATGCAGGAACTTTGGTTGTGTCATCTACAGCAAGATTGACAGAACTGATCTGCACACTGAGTCAACTGAAAACTGAAGTTGAAAATTCAGCCCAGTTGTGGATGCTGCTGAGTGCACATTTGCTAGGAAAAGCCCGAATATTCCTTTGTAGCCATGCAATGGAGGCCTTATTCTGTGAAACGCAAAGGGCCATTTAATAACTCACAGGATGTATTTCATCAAAGCAGTTAAGCACATGCTTACACTTTAAGCATGTGATTCCATCCCTTTTCAGTAACGCACATTTAGGCACAAACTTAAATCTCATTTAAGGTGAAAGTAAAATGTTAAATGTTTTAATAAATTAGAGCCTATGTACATTGCCATTCTGACTGGTTACTGAAGCTGCACTGTCCCCAGGAGCCAGATATTCCATCTCTTCATGGATATATTACTGTTCGAACACCAAGAGTGTAGTCATGTGTTTCTTGGTTCTAAAAGCGACATACATTCCAGGATACAGTGGTTGTCATGGTAATTAATGTGTAAGGTAAAACATACAAAGAAAGTCTACTGGTGTATATTGGGGTTTTTTAATCCTGCACTTGGAATCTAAGTAAGAAACTGTAAGAACAAGAGATGGGGAAATGGTGGCTAGAAATACAAAATATTGTGAGGGCTGCTTTTACGAAGAACATATGATGGAGCCTAGAAATTTGCTAATCAACTCAGAATTTGAAATGATTTGACAAATTTCACATGTAGGGAAATATCACACTTTGAAAGCTTCATAGTATCATCAGCTCTTTTCACAGACACCAATACTGATAAAATGGTTATATTTTATTATACAGGTTGCAGGGCTCCCACAGAGCACACCTGCAGCCCTGCAACATGTATAATAAAACGTAACACCCATTTTATCAGTGTTAGCGTGTCTGTGTGAAAAGGGCCAGTTTTATCTCAAGTTGTCTGTTTTCTAGCACTCTGGGCATGTTATTCAGTGAGACTCTCAGATTCCATTTAAAAAGAAATCGCAGGATTGTACAGAACAGCTTGAAAAGGAGACCTGGCTATAACTCAGAGGCCCATCAACCAGAAGGCAAATAAAAAGAACCACTTTAATTTTAAAAAATCCTTGTTTTACAGTCTGGTGATTTTCAGGGGCCTGACTCCTTGTCTTGGAAAGCATGAGATCTCCTGGCATTCATGATTAGAAATTGATCCCACAAGTCAATACTGGGTGTCATGTACATTTCATTGTTGGATGTGTGTATTTCACCTGAACAATGCTCTCAGTTGGAAACAAATTCATGGATGCAAAAGAGCTTGAAGACAGCTGAACCAAAGAACACCCCCTATATGAGAATATATTCCCTATCATTCACTTGCTGTAGTGAGAATGTGGATTTTCACACTGTGCAATATTACTGGGCTACAAACAAACAGGAGGCCTAAGGTCTGCTGTTGTGTTTAACAGAGGTAGTACAGGGCTTTAATTACCACAAAGGACTCTGAGCTCAGAAAATTAGCAATTAACAAACACCTACAGTTGGTAGATGTTCTTCTGATCTTTAAATGAACCTGCCAGAAATAGTCTATAAGTAAATGAGTGCTTGAACCATCCTATTTCCTGTACCTTCCAGTATACTATTACTTTGGGCGAAAACAAATGCGACATTAGCCAACATCAGCCTGCACTTGTGTGTTCACCCACTCATTTATTAGGTGGCCCCCACCTAATAAATAAATAATAATTCATTTATTAATAATAAATAAATAAATAATAAAATAAATAAAACTAATAAATAAAACAAATAAATAAATAAGGTGGCCGCCAAATGTTAGCCCACACCCGCCACATGGCTACCACCCACCAAACACTCACCAGTGGCGTACCTGCTATAGGGACAGGAGGAACATTTGTCCCAGGGCCCGGACAGGAGGGGGCCCACAACTGATTCCTCCTGTCCCTATAGTTCGATAGCTACGTCCCTGCCACAAATAATCCCCCCTGTCCTGTTGCGGTGCGCAAGGACTGAGCGGGGAACGGGAGAAGCGCTGGAAGTAGAAGTGCTGCCCTGCCGCATGCGGGAGAGAGCAAGCGTCGGTGTGTCAGAAGTGGCTAGAATGGAGGGGAGAGTGGTGGCAACAGCCAGCAGTCACTGCAGTGGGAGTAGAGCAGGGCACGGCACCACCACTCTCCAATCACCCCCGCTGCAGTCTCTCAAACTCCTCCAGACCGCCGCCACCCTTCCCTCTGCTCTGACCACCTCTGACACCACTCCCGGCTCCTCCACAGCTCCGTTTGCTGCGCCAAGCCCGAGGCTGTGCTGCCTGCTTCATGCCACCGCTTGCTGAAAAGGTGGGTGTTCCTTGGAATCTGGGATGCTTATGAGGGGCTGGGTGGAGGACAAGGACAGGGAGGCTGGGTGGAGGTAGGGGATATGGGGAGTCTGTATGAAAGCAGGGAGGCTTGCGGGGGGGGTCTACATGAGGGCTGGGGGAGGCAGAGTCATTGGGGAGAGGATGGTGATGGGCAGGGAGGGTCCCCAAGTCCATTTCTTGCACCTGGGCCAATTCCAACCTAGCTACACCCCCAACGCTCATGGCGTCTTTGAGGAGATCACAGGCACACCACACCGTGCAGGCTAATCTAGGCTAATGTGCGCTCACATTAGGTTGCGTGCAGCTTCGCCTGCATACAGGTCCACCAGCACTATAGTCGCGTCCGAAAAGCAGCCGCCGAGTGACCGCTTCCAGCCCCTCTCTCTGCTCTTGCTGTCACTTAAAAAACCGTGTTCCATTCTCAACACGCCACTTCCACTCCCAGCATGGAAGCTGTGCCTCCCAGCAGACATCCATCCATGTCCATTCCCACTCCAAAGCTAGCACAGATTGACTCTGTGGTAGTGGGAAGACTGATTGGCTCACAGTGGGGCACAGGCTATCCCCCTTCCCATCTGCCTACAGCAATTCTAAGCAGCTGGGGTTCCCTGCTCCTGATCTAACAGCTGATGAGTTCAGCGTCTTTATCATAATTAATGAAGACAAAGATCTTTCAAATTCATGACATCAACAGATTTAAAAGCCAGAACTGCCATTGACTTCTTTCTACTTCACTTTGAGAATATCTTTTCCACTGACTGAAGCTCAAAGTCTTGAATGTGGGAAACAAACTCTCTAACTTAAATCTCATACCTGCTCTGGTGCTTGTGTTTTATTTTTGCTATAAAAATAAAGAGCACAAAATTGCAGGAAAATAATGAACTTCAATTAAAATGATAAAGGAAAGAACAAGTTAGGGAACCCTCTGGCCTCTCTGAAAAATGATATAGCTAGACAAAGCAGAACTTCAAGAACTGATCATTTCAAAGGAATGGAGACATGGCATGGTATTAGAAGATGAATATTCCTGATGGGGTGGCTCACTGAGAAACTACCACGAGAAGCAAAGACACAGAAGAGAGTAGCCTGATAGGTGTTGCCAGGTAAAAATTATTGTAGCATTAGCTACACAGTAGGAGTTCCTTCAAAATACAACTTTACAAAGAGCTCAGAAGACATGTGTCCATACTGTACAGACTGCATGGGACAAGATGGAGGACAGAGGGAGGAGAAGAGAGAAGACAAGGAGGGGAAAAAAACTGTTTCATCCCCAGACTCTCCCCCTACTGGACAAGCCCCATATTAAGCTTGCAGGGCTGTTGCACAATCCAACACCCCTTCTCAACAGTCACTAGTCAAACCCACTAGGTTCATTCTTCTTAATAGCTTGCGATGGCCTTCCCCTGCCAGTGGCTTCGTGAACACATCCGCTGTCATATCATCTGTAGGACAGTATTGCAGATCTATGAGTCCTTGTTCCTGTGAGTCTTTCAGAAAATGGTATTTTACATCAATGTGCTTGGTTCTGGGGTTGATTCTTTCTGTTTGCACCAGCATTATGCATCCTTGGTTGCCTTCCAGGATCAGCGTGGGTCTGTCCAATTTTTGCCCCAGATCTTTCAGAAGCCGTTGCAACCAGATGACCTCTTGGCTGGTATGTGCCGCTGCCACGTACTCTGCCTCCATTGAGGAAAATGTCACAGAGGCTTGTTTCTTACTGCACCAGCTGATGGCTCCTCCATGAACAAAAATAGGTACCCACTGGTAGATTTTTGGTCTGAATGGTCTCCAGCCCAATCTGCATCACGTATCCTATCAGGTCTGACACGGAAGTTACTGGGAGCCGTAGCTTGAAGTGCACAGTCCCTTTCAGGTACCGTAAGACCCTCTTCATTGCGTTCAAATCCATTTGGGTTAGGGCTGAGACTTGTCTACACAGTATACCTATTGCCACCGCAATGTCAGGCCTTGTGATTGTGCCAATGTACAAGAGCTTTCCTATCGCCTTTCGGTATTGCTTATTGTCTGGCAGCAATAAACTCGGTTCTTTGATTCCCTTTGGGAAGCTGGTTTCCATAGGGGTATTTGCTGCCTTCACACCCCCCATGCCAAAACTTTCTATCATCTCTTCTATTGCCTCTCTTTGGTTGAGAAGATAGCTTCCGTCGTCTTCTCTTTCAATTTGTATTCCAAGGTAGTGCGTTATGTTATCCAGGTCCTTAGTTTCAAAGTCCTGATTTAGAGCTCTCATTGTTTCGCACTCGTCCCCTTCTTGTTCAAAGCATACGATAAGGTCATCAACATAAATTAATACAAAGATCCACCTGCCCCTTAGTCTCTTTGTGTATAAGCAGGGATCTGCTTTGCTCCTGGTAAAATATTCTCTCATGAGCACCTTGTTTATTTTAGTGTTCCACGATCTGGCGGCCTGCTTAAGCCCATATATGCTTTTGTGCAGTTTGCATACAAGATTTGGCCTTTCAACGTCTGCAAATCCTGGTGGTTGGTCCATGTAAATATTTTCCTTCAACTCACCATTTAGGAACACTGTTTTCACGTCCATATCCTTGACTTGCATTCCTCTTCCAGGAGCTATACTTAATGTTCTGATTGTAGTGTGCTTAACTATAGGTGGAAATGTTTCATCGTAGTCTTCTCCGTACTTCTGAGAGTATCCTTTCGCTACAAGTCGGGCCTTGTACCGTTCACTATTTCTCTACACATTGTACTTTATTTTAAATGTCCATTTACAACCTATAGTCTTTCTCCCTGCGGGCAGTGGAGTAAGTGTCCACATCGCGTTGTCCTGCATGGACTTTACTTCTTCTTCAGCCACTCTTACCCATTTTTTTGCTTCCCCTTCTGACATCTGCAAGATGTCCTCCCAGGATGCTGGCTCTGACAATTTACTGGTGCTGACTTTGTAGGACAGATGAATGGGGGGGAATGCCTTTGTTAGAACT
The DNA here is from genome assembly GCA_003113815.1 of Sphenodon punctatus. Classification (NCBI taxonomy): domain Eukaryota; kingdom Metazoa; phylum Chordata; class Lepidosauria; order Sphenodontia; family Sphenodontidae; genus Sphenodon; species Sphenodon punctatus. The sequence continues at coordinate 2,045,595 of QEPC01003457.1, forward strand.
CGTTGACTGCCTTGGCTCAGCATCAATAGCCGACTCTGTCTGTTCCTGCACTTCTGTTACCTTTGTGCTGATTTTGACTATTTGTTCAGAGGATTGCTTCCTTTTAGTGGTTTTGTCCGTGGTTGATTGTTTTCCTTTGCCTGGACCTTGGAGAGTCATCACACTGTCGCTTGAGTTTTCCACAAAGGTCACACTGTTGCTAATGGTTATTCTGTTTGTGCGTAGATCCAGGATCCTGTAGCCTTTTGAATGCTCATTGTATGCTACAAGGATGCCTTCCACTGCTCTGTTTTGCAGCTTGGTACATTTCTCCTCTGGGATATATACGCAAGCCTTACTTCCAAATACTCTGATGTGGCACACACTAGGTTTTTGACCATGCCACAGTTCATATGGTGTTTTCCTCACTATTCTAGAATACAACTGATTTTGTAGGTAGGTAGTAGAAACTGCTGCTTCACCCCAGTATCTTTCTGGTAGTCCAGAGTCTGTTAACATGCATCTAACCATTTGGGTTAGCATTCTGTTTTTCCTTTCAGCTGTTCCGTTCTGCTTGGGTGTATATGGCACTGTCTTTTGGTGCTCAATTCCATGGAGTCTCAGGAAGTCCTCTACTTCCTTTCCTGTGAACTCATCCCCATTGTCAGTCCGCAGCGTCTTTGGTTTGCGTTGGAACATGTTGCTCGTCATGGTCACATAGTCCTAAAGTTTGTAGAATACTTCATCTTTACTCTTCATAACCTACATGATCGTCTACCTTGAATAATCGTCAATGAAAGTTACCATATACCGGCTGCCTCCTGGCGTGGGCAGCAGACATGGGGCCGCAGACATTGCTGTGTAGAAGATCTAGCGGTTTTGTGGCTCTATTCTGACTCTTCTTAGGAAACATAGCCCTCGTGGCTTTGACTTTGATGCAACAGTCACATTTCATGATCACGGGACACGTTGATACCTTAAGGTCTTTGGTCAACTGCTGTCTGTGCATTTCCTTGATGCTGTCTGGGTGTCTATGTCCCATGCATCTATGCCACAGGTGGATGCAGTCATCGTGTGGCTTGTGTGCAGTGAGCTTCGCCTGTTCTTTTTCTGTGCTCAGATGGTACAGGTGCTCATCTGCAGTGGCTCTGGCCAGTACTTTGGCCCCACTTTGAATTGTGCATTCATTTCCCTGGAAACAGATGGTGAGCTCCCTTGCTGCCAGGAGCCTCACGGAGAGGAGTCCCCCTTCTAAGTTGGGCACACAGAGCATATCTGGCATGGGTATGGTCAGTGTGCCTCTCTGTGACTGGTTGCAGTACAGGAATCCTTGTCGACTTTCCGCGTTGATGCTTCTCCCATCTGCAAGGTAGATCCTTTCTTTACTGCTCAGATCCAGTCCTGTGAGAATCTTTTATCGCTAGTCATGTGGCTCGTTGCCCTGGAGTCTACACATCAGTTTTGGGATGAGCTGTCTTGCATTGCTCTGAAACACCCACTCCATTGTTGAGCAACTGTGCTGCTGTTTGTGACTTTAGCCCTCTGCTTAGGTGTTCATGGAGACAGTTTCTGTTGTTCTGCTTTCCATATATAGCAGTCTTTCTTTAAATGTCCCTCCTTTTTGCATCTGAAGCATACTCTGGTTTCCCACTTAGGAGCTTTGTCTGAGGTTTTCAGTGCAGTCTCATTACCCTGCTTTAGATAATTCTGCAGGCTCTCCTTTCTGTTCTGGAATTCATTCGCAAGTCTACCTTTAACAAATTCCAGCTTCAGTTCAGCCTCTGGCCTTGTCTCCAGGGCATTGATGAGGGCACTGTAAGATTCAGGCAGGCTGCAGAGGAGTAGGGCTACCACATGATTGTCCTTTATATCTTCTCCAATGCCGCGCAGCTGTGCCACTACTTCCAACATGGCATTTATATGCTCCTGCATTTCACTTTCTTTGCCAAGCCTCATTTTGTATAGTTTCCTCAGTAGAAACAGTTTGCTATTCAGGCTAGTTCTCTCATGCAAGTTTTGCAATGCAATCCACATGCCTCTTGCTGTGGTCTCACTTCTTATATGGATTAGCTGGTCATCTTCTACCAATAAACTTATTGTAGCCTTTGCTAACCTGTCCTTTTTATCCCATTCCTCATGATTTGCTGCTGGTCTGTTCGTGGTAATCACCTCCCATAGATCATCTTTAGACAGCAGCATTTCCACTTTAAACTTCCACAATTGGTAGTTTACATTGTTCAGCTTTCCTACTGAAAGTCTGAGCTCTGAGCTGCTTGCCATACTTGCTTCCCTCCCTTTCCCCTTCTGGGATTTAGGCCTTCTTACTCACAGTCAGTAGGCCTCTGTGTCTGGGAGTTTTCTTTCACAGTCTGCACTCCTTCTGGGCTGCTTCTAGTCTTCAAAATTGCCTTGAAGATGTCCTGGGCCCATAACCTATTGTAGAGTTAGCTTACTGCTGAATAACACATAGTAGAAGTTTCTTCAAAAGAGAACTTTACTAAGAACTCAGAAGACATGCTGCCATACTGTATAGACTGCATGGGACAAGATCGAGGACAGAGAGAGGAGACAAGGAGGGGAAAAACCCTGTTTCATACCCTGACCCTCCCCCTACTGGACAAGTCCCATATTAAGCTTGCAGGGCTTGCAATGGGCTTTTACTTGTGACTGTTGCACAATCCAACAAAAATTTCAAAAATAAAGTGTTGCATCGTGTTCTGAAATAAGGGATGCCCATTACATTCTATAGACTGTTGGTGTTCTGGGAAAAAAAGGAAGATAATAAGGGACATATGGCAAACCTAAGGCTGGTAAAACTGCAAGTGATTTGGCTGTCGGTAACAGTGGGAGAAAAGCTTTCGTCTTGAGGAGTGGTCATTACAACCATTTGTTTAAAGCCTTCTTGAAAATACCACAAGTACGGAAATGGGAGAATAATCATGATTTAATGTCTTCCTTGACAAACAGAAAGATAAATGTTTATGAGGCCTGGTTTAAAATTACCTGGATTCTTAGATTTCACCAGCACGTTGATAACATTTTCAGAGATTCCATTGTTAAGCAAGGTTAATTTCTCACATTAAGGTCTCAGATCTAAAGTCTGGAGTTACAGATGGAGTATTATAACTGGTAGACTTGGGATCTGGGGAAGGAGCAACTGGGCTTTGACAGCTATTTGGACCACACCCATGAAACCCTACCTCAGGGGTGGGGAACCTCAGGCCCGGGGGCCAAGCGTGGTCCTCGGCAAGTTTTTATGTGGCCCCTTTCCAGTGCCTGGAGCTGGCCCCTGAATCCATCTCTACCCTGAAGCACTGAAAAACTGAGCTCATGACAGCATGCACACAAAGGTAGGGGACAGATCCATGGCACAGATCTATGATCTGGACCCTCTTTTTCTTGAATAACCTATTAAGCACTCCTGCCCCCAACCTCTATGTGGCCCTTGGAGCTGGTACTAATTTTCAATGTGGCCCTCACGACAGAAAAGGTTCCCCCCTAGGTGTGTGTGAACAGAACACGGTTCGGATGTTTGGTCGAAAATTCAAGTTCGGGTTCGGTTGTTCAGTTTGAAAAAGTTCAGTCTCACCGAATGTTTGGCGGAGTTTGCCCCCCCCCCCAAGGCTTGGGGCACTCCGGGGACCCCCAAAGGTACCCATGGGGGCATGGCAGGCCGTCACAGACCCAGCAGCAGCAGCAGAAGACACCAGGAAGGCTTGGGGCTCTGTGGCTGGCCTGGCACCTCTACTTGGCCGGGCACTGTAGGTGGCCAGGCATCGGTGGAGCAGCAGCAGACATTGGATTGCGCATGTAGCAGAACCCATGGCAGCAGCAGCAGCAGCAGCAGCAGCAGCAGCAGCAGCAGCCAGATACCTTGATGAAAAGCAACTGCTCCACCAACTTGGCCCCCGGCTTCAGAAGGTGCGGCAGGCAAATGTCCCCCACCCTAGAGAACACCCATTCACTGAGGACACTGGTTGGTGGCCAGGACAAGAGACCCTTGGCCACATTGGACAGGGTCAGCCACACGTCCCTCCGAGAGCTGTGTTGCCTGTCACCATCTTCTGCCCCTCCCTCCCATATGTTCCATTCAACCCATCGACTTGATTCACGGACGACCCTGCGGACAGCGGCCCCACTAAGAAGATAGAGATGAGCATGGACTGCATCCAGGTACAGGATACGGACGTGGCTGACCCCATGCGGGTGAGTAGCAAACCACCTGTCAAATCTTGCCTGGGTGAAGGTTGGAGTGTGTTCTTGACAATTTTTGTACCCCCCTTCCCTTTTCTATTCAAATGGCATGGGTGGGGGAGCGGCAGAGGCCCAGCCAGAGCAGCAGTGATATTGGTGGTAGTAGGAAATAATCATTATCATCTGTTCGAACGAGAACTTTGCCAGCATTGCAGACAGGCTTGGATGGCATGGGTGGGGGAGTGGCAGAGGACTGGCCAGGGCTCGGTGGCTTTCACCCCTGCTCGGCCGGGCGTTGCAGGCTGGCAGGCATCGGTGGAGCAGTGGCAGACAACTTCAAGTCTTCAAGGCCCTCATGGATAACGGAAGATACATCACGTCACCTGGAGGAAGAGCTGGCTGAATTTGTCCTGCAGTGGATGGATGTTGGTTTTTATCTTCCAAGTTCCTTCTGGTTCCAGTCAACATGGTGAAATTCAACAGGTGCAGTATCTGGTAACCTCCCCTGGATGATTGTGTGCTACCTGGAGAACTTTGAAGGCCAAAGTGGAGAAGGGTTCCATGTGACGGCTCCCCGTCTAAATAAATGAAGTGATGAAGGTAAATTTGTGGAAAGAATTGAATGACATAGNTGGTAATCACCTCCCATAGATCATCTTTAGACAGCAGCATTTCCACTTTAAACTTCCACAATTGGTAGTTTACATTGTTCAGCTTTCCTACTGAAAGTCTGAGCTCTGAGCTGCTTGCCATACTTGCTTCCCTCCCTTTCCCCTTCTGGGATTTAGGCCTTCTTACTCACAGTCAGTAGGCCTCTGTGTCTGGGAGTTTTCTTTCACAGTCTGCACTCCTTCTGGGCTGCTTCTAGTCTTCAAAATTGCCTTGAAGATGTCCTGGGCCCATAACCTATTGTAGAGTTAGCTTACTGCTGAATAACACATAGTAGAAGTTTCTTCAAAAGAGAACTTTACTAAGAACTCAGAAGACATGCTGCCATACTGTATAGACTGCATGGGACAAGATCGAGGACAGAGAGAGGAGACAAGGAGGGGAAAAACCCTGTTTCATACCCTGACCCTCCCCCTACTGGACAAGTCCCATATTAAGCTTGCAGGGCTTGCAATGGGCTTTTACTTGTGACTGTTGCACAATCCAACAAAAATTTCAAAAATAAAGTGTTGCATCGTGTTCTGAAATAAGGGATGCCCATTACATTCTATAGACTGTTGGTGTTCTGGGAAAAAAAGGAAGATAATAAGGGACATATGGCAAACCTAAGGCTGGTAAAACTGCAAGTGATTTGGCTGTCGGTAACAGTGGGAGCAAAGCTTTCGTCTTGAGGAGTGGTCATTACAACCATTTGTTTAAAGCCTTCTTGAAAATACCACAAGTACGGAAATGGGAGAATAATCATGATTTAATGTCTTCCTTGACAAACAGAAAGATAAATGTTTATGAGGCCTGGTTTAAAATTACCTGGATTCTTAGATTTCACCAGCACGTTGATAACATTTTCAGAGATTCCATTGTTAAGCAAGGTTAATTTCTCACATTAAGGTCTCAGATCTAAAGTCTGGAGTTACAGATGGAGTATTATAACTGGTAGACTTGGGATCTGGGGAAGGAGCAACTGGGCTTTGACAGCTATTTGGACCACACCCATGAAACCCTACCTCAGGGGTGGGGAACCTCAGGCCCGGGGGCCAAGCGTGGTCCTCGGCAAGTTTTTATGTGGCCCCTTTCCAGTGCCTGGAGCTGGCCCCTGAATCCATCTCTACCCTGAAGCACTGAAAAACTGAGCTCATGACAGCATGCACACAAAGGTAGGGGACAGATCCATGGCACAGATCTATGATCTGGACCCTCTTTTTCTTGAATAACCTATTAAGCACTCCTGCCCCCAACCTCTATGTGGCCCTTGGAGCTGGTACTAATTTTCAATGTGGCCCTCACGACAGAAAAGGTTCCCCCCTAGGTGTGTGTGAACAGAACACGGTTCGGATGTTTGGTCGAAAATTCAAGTTCGGGTTCGGTTGTTCAGTTTGAAAAAGTTCAGTCTCACCGAATGTTTGGCGGAGTTTGCCCCCCCCCCCAAGGCTTGGGGCACTCCGGGGACCCCCAAAGGTACCCATGGGGGCATGGCAGGCCGTCACAGACCCAGCAGCAGCAGCAGAAGACACCAGGAAGGCTTGGGGCTCTGTGGCTGGCCTGGCACCTCTACTTGGCCGGGCACTGTAGGTGGCCAGGCATCGGTGGAGCAGCAGCAGACATTGGATTGCGCATGTAGCAGAACCCATGGCAGCAGCAGCAGCAGCAGCAGCAGCAGCAGCAGCCAGATACCTTGATGAAAAGCAACTGCTCCACCAACTTGGCCCCCGGCTTCAGAAGGTGCGGCAGGCAAATGTCCCCCACCCTAGAGAACACCCATTCACTGAGGACACTGGTTGGTGGCCAGGACAAGAGACCCTTGGCCACATTGGACAGGGTCAGCCACACGTCCCTCCGAGAGCTGTGTTGCCTGTCACCATCTTCTGCCCCTCCCTCCCATATGTTCCATTCAACCCATCGACTTGATTCACGGACGACCCTGCGGACAGCGGCCCCACTAAGAAGATAGAGATGAGCATGGACTGCATCCAGGTACAGGATACGGACGTGGCTGACCCCATGCGGGTGAGTAGCAAACCACCTGTCAAATCTTGCCTGGGTGAAGGTTGGAGTGTGTTCTTGACAATTTTTGTACCCCCCTTCCCTTTTCTATTCAAATGGCATGGGTGGGGGAGCGGCAGAGGCCCAGCCAGAGCAGCAGTGATATTGGTGGTAGTAGGAAATAATCATTATCATCTGTTCGAACGAGAACTTTGCCAGCATTGCAGACAGGCTTGGATGGCATGGGTGGGGGAGTGGCAGAGGACTGGCCAGGGCTCGGTGGCTTTCACCCCTGCTCGGCCGGGCGTTGCAGGCTGGCAGGCATCGGTGGAGCAGTGGCAGACAACTTCAAGTCTTCAAGGCCCTCATGGATAACGGAAGATACATCACGTCACCTGGAGGAAGAGCTGGCTGAATTTGTCCTGCAGTGGATGGATGTTGGTTTTTATCTTCCAAGTTCCTTCTGGTTCCAGTCAACATGGTGAAATTCAACAGGTGCAGTATCTGGTAACCTCCCCTGGATGATTGTGTGCTACCTGGAGAACTTTGAAGGCCAAAGTGGAGAAGGGTTCCATGTGACGGCTCCCCGTCTAAATAAATGAAGTGATGAAGGTAAATTTGTGGAAAGAATTGAATGACATAGGACGAGTAGGATGGCAAAATGCATTGCGAGGAACACAAACTGCTGGTACAGGGACACTTCTGAAAACACCAGCTGACTGAGGCGTGTGTGGTCCTGGGCCAGTGCAAGGAGTGTGTGGGTGAGTGCAAGAGGCTGTGTGTTGTGCTTTGTACCAGACTGAAGAAGAGTAGGAAGCAAGTGTGGTGTGGTGTCTGCCCCCTGTCTTCCTCTCAGAGAGTTGGGTCCACATTACCCCTTTACCTCCCCATCCCCTGACACAGAGCCACCATGCACTCTCTCTGCCATGGACCATGGTGGAGGGGAAAGCAAGCTAGGATGACCTTCGCAATGGCCAGTGTCCCCGCCTGGTGTGAGCCCTGGGGAACTCACTGCCAGTGCCCACTGAGCTCCAGGAGAGCGTTGCGGTTGCCCTCAGGGGATCAAAAGGGAGTCAGGTTCAGATCCCTGAATCCAGAGCGGCGGTGGCGGAGACGTAGGAGTCACGGCCAGGAACGGTCTCAGGGCTGCACAAAGAGTGTGTGAGCCAGGATCTCCCATTCCTCCCCATTGAAATGTTCAACCAGCCCCCGCCTGCCGGCTCATCTGAGCTATGACCATGTACAAGACTGAGGAGCACGTGGCTGACGTGTACTACTAGCAGCAGCAGGGGCACAAAGCATGCTACTAGGCCTTCCGGGGAACTTCCGGAAGTTCCCCGGAAGGCCTAGTAGTGTGCTGAAGCCACTGGACCGCCGTCGCCGCCCGGAGCTCAAGGTAGGCGATCCCTGGGTGGGGAGGTAGCGTGATCCCTGGGGTGGGGTGGGTGTTAAACCACCCCCCACCCCAGAGATCAGTACAGTACCGGTACTACTTACCTGCTGCTTGCTGATGCTGGCTCTGGGTCGCTTGCAGCGGCCCAGAGCCCGGTGCACTAGGGGAAATTTTTTTAAAATCCAGGCTGGGCAGGGTGGGTGGGTGGGGTGTCCCCCCTTCCACTCGCGCAGCCTGGACTCGGGGAGGGAAAGTGTTTGGGGTTTTTCGTGGGGTTTTTTTTACACTGCGGCCATTCAAATGAATGGCCGCAATGTAAAAAAATCCAGCACGGGGTGGGATCCGGTACCGGACCCAAAATACCAAAATAATCCAATACTGCCGGTACACCAAAATACCGGCAGTATTGGATACCGGATGATCCGGTAGTCCCACCCCTACCCACACACACCCCTTTTCTATTTAAATGGAATTTGTCCCTGAATGCTCAAGTGGGAAATCAATCTTTTTGCCCTCTTTGCCAGCGTTGCAGGCTGGCTTGGCTGGCATGGGTGGGGGAGCGGCAGAGGCCATGCCAGAGCAGCAGTGATATTGGTGGTACTGATAGTAGGAAATAATCAATCATACTCAATTGAGCGCTTTGAAGGACGAAGTGGAGGACGGTTCTATGTGAACAGCAATTGTTGGACATGGGTCAGTCCTGGTCCTAAGAGACGCGAGCCGGGCCCTTCCTGTGGATCGCCCAAGGCTTTCTGGCATGGGTGGAGCAGCGGCAGAGGCCCGGCCAGGGCTTGGTGGCTGCCACCCCTGCACGGCCGGGCGTTGCAGGCTTGCATCCTACTCGCCAGATCTGAATAAGCTATTCTGCCAGAGGAGGGCCACTGCTGCAGGGTGCCTTGAAGCCTAGGGCGCAGTCCCAAGTGGAGCCACTGACCACCAGTAGCTTGGCTGGCATGGGTGAGGGAGCGGCAGAGGCCATGCCAGAGCAGCAGTGATATTGGTGGTACTGATAGTAGGAAATAATCAATCATACTCAATTGAGCGCTTTGAAGGACGAAGTGGAGGACGGTTCTATGTGAACAGCAATTGTTGGACATGGGTCAGTCCTGGTCCTAAGAGACCTAGTTGGCCCTTCCTGTGGATCACCCCAGGTTGGCTGGCACAGGTGTGGGAGCGGCAGAGGCCCGGCTGAAGAAGGAGGAGAGTCCGCCATTGCAGGGAGCCTTGAAGCCTAGGGTGCAGTCCCTGGTGGAGCTGACCCAAGGTTCCATGTGAACAACACCAGCAGTCGAACTTTTGGAGCAGGATGCTTGCCCACTGATGAAGGCGTGCGACTGGCCGCTGGGGTCGAGAACCCGCTGGCATCCACTGCCCCTGCCTGCCCGCTTAGCAGCACAGCGCTGTGGCATGATTTGAGGGGCCTCGCCATGGCAGTTGTGCCAAGGTTGGTGAGCACCTGCCCATGCTTCACCACCTTCTGGCACAAACTGCACTGTACCTCCCTGGGATCGTCTGTCTGCACCAACTTAAAATGCTCCCAGACCAAAGATTTTTTGCCCTCTTCTGCCTTCTGGCCCGCACCAGGTGATGCACTGCTGGGATCCAGGGAAGGACATGGGGGCGACACAGCTCACTGAGGGACAGCGAGGCCTGGCTAAAGAAGGCGGAGGGCCTGCCACTGTGGGGAGCCTTGAAGCCTAGGGCGCGGTCCCGCGTGGAGCCGACCCAAGGTGCAGATCTTGGTGGTAGTAGGAAATAATCATATTCAAAGGAGAAGTTTGAAGGACAAAGTGGAGAAGGGTTCCATGTGAACAGCACCAGCAGATGAACATGTGTTTGTCAGTCTTAGGAGATAGAGGACCGCCGTTCCGAAAGGGAGGCAGGCATCAGTGCCAGTCATCACCAGTGGAGGAGCGGCAAAGGCCCGGCAAGGGCTTGGTGTGGTGGCTGGCACCCCTACTAGCCAGGCATTGCAGGCTTGCATCCTACTCTCCGGAGCTGAACAAGTTATTCTGCCAATTGGTCAAGCCTTGCTCGGTGGCAATTCGAAGCACATAGCCAGCCATCCACCCAGTAGCAGACATTGGATTGCTGGAGCACGGTACCTATGGCACAGTAGAGGCAGCAGAAATGGACACTGGTTTGCACGGACACAGAACCCTTGGCTCAGACAGCAGAGGCGACATTGGGAGCAGCAGCAGACTTTGGATTGATCGGGCACAGAACCCATGGCTCAGACAGCAGAGGTGGCATTGGGAGCAGCAGCAGAGATTGGGTTGCCCAGGTACAGAACCCATGGCTCAGATAGCAGAGGCAGCAATAGAAGCAGCAGCAGAATTTGGATTGATCGGGCACAGAACCTATGGCTCAGACAGCAGAGGTGGCATTGGGAGCAGCAGCAAAGATTGGGTTGATCGGGCACAGAACCCGTGGAACAGCAGAGTCAGCAGCAGCAGGATTTGCCTGTACGCAGCACCCATGGAGCCAGGATGGCAGGATTTGCCAGGGAAGATCTCCCATACAGCAGCAGAAGGCAGAAGCATGATTGCGTGGGCACATTTGGATTGGCCAGGGCAGAGCACCCATGGACCAGCAGCAGCGGGATTACCAGGTCAGCGGAGCACATCTCCCAGGGTTTGCAAGGGCAGGAAGACAGGCAGCATGGCATGAGCAGCGTGAAACTTAGTGGCAGGCAGACTGAGGCAGGCTTTGATCTAGGGCCACCTGGGTGGGCGGACAGCTTGGCAGGAGTGGACGGCACTGGCAGGCACACTGAGGGATGCTTGGATCTAGGCCACCTGTACGGGCAGCTTGGCAGGAGCGGAAAGCAGGCAGGCACACTGCGACAGGCTTGGATCTAGGGCATCTGGGCGGGCAGCTTGGCATGACCACAAGGCACTGGCAGACCGATGACTGAGGCACAGTTCGAGCTTTGCAACCAGGGCGGCCAGAGAGGCATTGGGAGGGAGGGGCAGCACCTCAGCACAGCAGCAGTAGCCCAGATTGAGGAGGAGCCCCGTCCCAAGACTGCCCCTGGCATGGGATGGCGTGCGCCACTGCACCATCAATCCTTGTACACCAGGGGCAGCTTGGGGAATCCCAGCAGCGGAAGGTTAACCTTTAGAAAGAGCAACTGCTCCAACAACTTGGCCCCCAGTCTCAGGCGGTGCGGAGAGCAAATCTCCCCAGCCATGGAGAACACCGCTCACTGGGGACACTGGTTGGTGGGCAGGACAAGATACCCTTGGCCACTTTGGATAGGGCCGGCCACACATTGGTCTTGCCAGCCCAGTAGGCCAAGGGATCGCTGCTGGGCTCAATGCAGGGCTCCTCCTCCAGGTAGCTCTCCACTGCTGCTGAGGCACTGTCACACTCCCTCTGGTAGCTCTGCTGGGGCACCACCTCCACCACTGCCCTCAGCCACGCTGCCTGCCCTGCTATGCACGGGCCCTTGCTCCACACAGTGGCCTGCACATACGAGCTGCTGCTGCTCGCAATAGGGGTTCTGCTGCTCGGCCTGCTGCTGCTGCTGCTGCTGCTGCTCGGGCTGGGGGTAGGGATAGACCCCGCTGGCTGAAAGGGGTGGCTGTTCCCACTCCCACCATCCCCAGGGGCATCCTGCTGCTGCTGCCGTCGCGCGCTCTCCAGAGCGTTCTCTGCCCGCTGGACCCTCTTCTCCACCAGATCAGCCGTCCACAACCCTTAGAGTGCTGTCTGCTGTGCCATGCTTCCCTTGACCCTGGGCTCCAACATAGTTGCCAGCATGTATTCATCCCTTCGTCCCTTCTCACTTGCTGCCCCCCATGCCTGGAACTCCCTCCCTGTCCACATCCGCCTTGCCCCCTCCCTTCATACCTTCAAATCTCTCCTTAAAACTCACCTCTTTCGCTCTGCTCTGTCTGACTCTTTATCCTGCTGAGCCACTATTCCTATACCTACGATCGGTTTACCCTTATCCTTGCAACATGGACCTGCCTGCTGTCATTCTCATCGTAACCAAGCCAAGTACGTGCACTTGAGACCTCGCATCTTCATGAATGTTAGACCCCTTGTCTCTCCCTCTGTTCCCCTTCCTAAGTCTCTCCCCCAGCTCCTGTCTCTCAGATTGTAAGCCCTAGGGGCAGGGACCCTGTCTATTTTATTACTTTGTAAAGTGCCAGGTACACTGCTGGCGCTATATAAATGTTTGTTAATAATAATAATAATAATCCCGCTTCAGCAGCTCAGCAAACCACCCCATCAGCCCTGCCTTCAGCTGCCGCGCCAGGCCAACTGCCTCTGACCCCAGCTTCCTGCCCTCAGGGCCACCCTCCTGCCCCTGGTGGAGAATCTCATCCAGCCTCCAGTGCAGACTCTGGACCAGAGGGATCACCTGGCTGATGCTGGCCGTGGAGGAGCTGATGGTCTCCGTCACGGCTAGGAACGGTCTCAAAACAAAGACCATTTGGGAGAGGATGTCCCATTCCGCCTCGTTGTACCCTGGAGGTGTCCCGATGTCTGTTTCCAGTTGTACCTGATGCAAGGTGGCTTTCTGCTCTACAAGCCGCTCGAGGATCAGGAATGTGGAATTCCACCTGGTGGAAACATCCTGCACCAGCTGGTGCACCGGGGACCCTTGCTCTGCTTGCATAGCCCGGAGGAGCTCACTGCCCTTCACACTGCAGTTTAAAAAAACGGCCAGCTTCCTCCCCCACTCCATCAGGGAGCTAAGGGTGCCTGACACAATCCCCTTGTCCCCCAAGCCCAGAGCATCCCTAACCACCAGGTTAAGGGTGTGTGCGGCGCAAGGGATGCTGGTGAACCCACCATTGCGGACTGCCCTCACTATGTTTGCCGCGTTGTCCATCACTATGCATATCTTGGTGAAGGCCGCACCTGGCATGACCCACTCCCTCAACACAGCAGTCAGGGCTCCCTCAATGGGGGACATCCATCACTTCTGCCTCAAGCAGGGCCCACTGATACCCCTGTCTCTTATACACATCTAGATGTGTATAAGAGACAGGCCCTGGACTGCTGGGGGGAATCGCCTCTACAATGGAGGACAATGCTGGCCCCTGAGGAACTTCAGCCCCTGAAGCACCTACGCCTGCAGCCGCAGATGAAACAGTCTCAGCCAGTGGAGGACGCTGCCAGGAGGCGATGCCTAACCACCACCTCCCTAGTGTTGGGAGCCTCAGAAGCCTGTGCCCCAAAATCAGGTCTGCGAAGCTTGGGGCGTGGTGATGGGCTCGGGCTGCTGCTGCATGCTGCCACTCCCCTGGCACGGCCCCTTCCGCCTCTGGCACATTGCCTCCCCTACGGGCAGCAGACCGACCTCTCCTTCCCTTCTTCGTTTGTCCCTCCAAAATAATGTTTTTATATTTTATTTTATTTTTATTTTTTAATTTTTAATTCAAATTTTTAATCTATCTATCTATCTATCTATCTATCTATCTATCTATCTCTACACTAAATCTAACTGCTATTAACTATTCTAAATGCTATGAACTAAATGGATTATCTAATAACTACAAAGGTCTACTCCTTTGAATACTAAAACTAAATCACTAAACTCTCTATCACTAAGCTGACTCCTACAACTGTCTACTATCTCTAATCGATCTATCTATCTATATATGGGATGGTTGGGAATCACAAACACCACAAGGAGGGGTACAAAACTGAAGTGAAACCTAAATGAATCTAATAATCCTCCTCTAAATGAATAAAAAAACAGGGGAAGGGAATTAGGGATGAAATATATATACAGGAAGAGGGAAAGGGTTCAATGGAGGGGTGAGGAAGGAAGGGAGATTGAACACAGGGAACACAGGGAGGGGTAAAAGCAAAATATAACACCTAAATCTATATAATATAATCTAAATAAATGATAATATGGAGGTAAATGTGTTGGATGGGTGTAATAGGAGGAGGAAGGCAACGGATTGAGTAGCACAAACCGCTGGAAGAGGGCGCCTTCTGAAAATGCCTGCTCTTCAGGAACAGTGACTAACTCAGAAGGTATTGGCAGGGGGGAGGGCAAGGAGTTTTGTTACTTGCTGCNAGGACAATGCTGGCCCCTGAGGAACTTCAGTCCCTGAAGCACCTACGCCTGCAGCCGCAGATGAAACAGTCTCAGCCAGTGGAGGACGCTGCCAGGAGGCGATGCCTAACCACCACCTCCCTAGTGTTGGGAGCCTCAGAAGCCTGTGCCCCAAAATCAGGTCTGCGAAGCTTGGGGCGTGGTGATGGGCTCGGGCTGCTGCTGCATGCTGCCACTCCCCTGGCACGGCCCCTTCCGCCTCTGGCACATTGCCTCCCCTACGGGCAGCAGACCGACCTCTCCTTCCCTTCTTCGTTTGTCCCTCCAAAATAATGTTTTTATATTTTATTTTATTTTTATTTTTTAATTTTTAATTCAAATTTTTAATCTATCTATCTATCTATCTATCTATCTATCTATCTATCTCTACACTAAATCTAACTGCTATTAACTATTCTAAATGCTATGAACTAAATGGATTATCTAATAACTACAAAGGTCTAGTCCTACAAACACTAAAACTAAATCACTAAACGCTATCTCTATCTCTATCTCTAACCTAACTCCTACATCTATCTATCTATCTATCTATCTATCTATCTATCTATCGGATGGGGGGGGATCACAAACAACACAAGGAGGGGTACAAAACTGAAATGAAACCTAAATCAATCTAATGCTACTCTTCTAGGCTTGCCTGCTGTAGCAGTTCTAGCAAGCCCCCTGTTGTCAGCTGGCCACACCCAAGTGGAGATCCTCTACTCCAGGGGTGAGGAAACTTTTTCCTCTTAGGAGCTACTGTGAAAATTAGTACAAGCCCCAAGGACAACAAAGAAGTTGGGAGCAGGGATTCTTAAGGGGATCTGTACAGATCTGTCACCTATCCTTGCATGGAAGCCTTCATCTCTACTCCCTTACACCCTGAGCTCAACCTTTCAATGATTCGGAGTAGGAACTGGATCTAGGGGCCAGATCGCAGAAATGGAAAGAGGCTACATACAAACTAGCGCAGACCACATTTGACCCTGAAGCTCCCCCTCCCTGTTCTACTCCGACATGCTAGGCAGGACATGTGTACAGTTATGAGCACACCTGCTGAGGAGGACTGTCTACTTTTCTGTGTCTTGTTCAGTGAGGATCACACTGACAGAGAATAAAACAAGCAATACAAATCTAACAATAAAACAACAATTTGTGCTGACCACAGTGCCAAGGAGGCTGGGCATTCAGAGAGGAAACTAACAGACTGGTAGGCAGGAGCCTACACCTGTCTTCTAGAGCTAGAAGAAACACCAAGGAAAGCAGCTTCATTTCCCTGGCAGGCAAGTGTTCCTGTTTAAATCATCTGCCAGACAATTTACATTTCTTTATAGCCACAAGGCTTTGAGAGTAATTGAGATTCTGTTCCTCCCTGAAGAGTGGAAGCCTGGACTCTCAGGAGACAGTATACTCCAAATCCTACTTTGGCAATTTAGCTCTGCTGTGACTGCAAAACTGCCAGACCAAATTAATACTGGGTTTCCCTGTTAAAGACTTTCTGAACCTGAACTGGTTCTGGCAGACTGTTCTGAGCTCCTGCTTATTTATGTGAACTGTAATTTACTTTCTGTGCCCTCTGGCAATGCAGCCCATTGTGACCACAGCCTGTAGAGACAATAGCCCTGGAACAACCAGGAGAGGTAGGATGCCATGGTGAGAGGGATTTCAATCCATTTGTCAGGGTCTGATTTTCTATAGACATAGACTTTGATCAGCAGAAATTGTCAAGCTCAGAAGATGGAGTTAGCTGAACATAGGACTCAAAGAAGCTGAAGGGATGAAGCTTTTGTTGGACTGACAACTGAGACCACAAATTAGAAATGACTCCTTGGCTTCCAGTGTAATTTCTGGCATTGGAAAAGCTTTGTCCTTGGATGCTTTGAAATGCATGCCAAGATAATATGCTCCCCGAAAGGATCAGAAGACTGTTGGATGGACTGTCTACAAAGACCACTTTCAGGAACAGATCCATGGTTCATGTCACTGCCAACGAGGCTCCCAGAAGGAATGAACTATTAAATCAGCCAGCTATCACGATAAGGAAGCACTGGTATGTCACACTGGGTTGAAGCAACTTTCATCAACTTTGCAAATGCCTTGATGGTAATTGTTAATCTGACAGTAAGGTGGAATCTTGGAACTCTTGTTGTTTAGATCAAGATCTAGCATAAACATACACTTATGTTCTGTGCTGCTAGTATTTTGAGGGATCGCCAATTGCCATGTCTTGTGTCCTTTGCAAGGTTTATTTACTTATAAATTAACAGGCTTGAATAATGTATATCGCAGGATCCTAAAGGGACTTTCTGGAGAACTCTCTGAACCACTAACACCGAGGGTTTGTTTCTTTTCTTTTTCTCCCAAACAAAGTTTGGGAAATTCCATAGGATTGAAGGAAAGTCACTAATGTACCAATATTTAAAGAGCTTAAAACTTTGACCTGGAAAACTATAGACACGTTTTCTGGAAGTTGATTGGAGACCATCATATTGGTATGATTACTGAGAATCTTATCAACAAAGAATTTGAGGCTAGAATACTGGTCAACAGATTCATGGAGAATAAGAAGATCCAACAAGTAACAAATAGCCATCAGAGTAGTAGGACTATCAAAATCTGAAAGCTGACATCTGCAAAGAGAATAGTAAGCCAGCCCAATGGCAATATAAATTGACACCGCGGCGTACAAGACACACTTAACAGGTTGCACAACCAGTCATTGATAGGCGGCTGGCCTCTTCCCACGTGTTTTACACAGTAGCAGCAGTTCAGCGCTATAAGTCTTTACCTTTTAATGCAGCAACGAAAACGATGCAACAAGCAAAACATCTATCTGGTAAAATTAAGAAGACAGATTGTATTTTAAAATGCATGTATTAAAGTGGAACTGTACATCCTAACATGAAAGCCACAGGGAAGTGCTCTAAAATGTAGTGTAAATTATTGGATATATGCAAGAAGCTCCCTTTACCCACAGTGGGGCAAAGCCATAAGTAGGTGGATTAAGAACTCTTGGAGACCTGGGCATAAAAGCCCTTGAGGTTCCAGTAACCGTGATACATTTTGACCCATGAGAGTCTCTACACTACTGTCTGCCTTTCTGCTTGGAGAAAAGGACCTGTTAAACTACCTTCTCCCTCTGTGCATGAACTGCTCTCATTCTCCTTTTATTCAGCATGGAGGGGAGGGGTCAGCACTGCCCATGTGTAAAGCTACATGGCACTAAGGAGGAGACAATTCTGCTGTCTCTTCTGTAAAATAGGGAAAACATGTTGGTGGGTTGGGTTGTCAGCATGCATTTTGAGAACCTGTATCTCAAAGCCTCGGCTCAAGAATCTCCATTAGGTTTTACTGGGGGCTCCCTATTCATCTGGGGTACCTGATAACAGGCTGTGTGTGTGAATCAGCCACTGGAACCACCACTGGGCACACACTTGCTTACTTCAGTGACTTTTTTGTTCCAAAAAGAAACATACTCTCATCTGAATAAAGAATGTAGTTCATTATTGCTGATTGGTTCTGCAGAAGTCTAGGGCCTTCCCGCCTAAGCTTTTGCAGGATCCAATTCCAAATCACCAACACCAATGGGTTGTTTCCCACCCTGTGCTGGTTTATATGGAGCACTGATGCACAGTCCAACACAAAGAAAATACCTTCCACCTTGAGGCCCCAACTCCATGGGCTACCAATGTGCCTTGCTTCTTGAGGCGAGCCACTTCCTAGGCTCCCAGCTTTATACCTTGAGAAGACTCTTGTAAGCTCTCCAGCCCTGCTTAGACTTTTCACCTTCTTTCTGGTGTTTCCTTACCATGCCCTGAACATCACAAATGGTGCCCCTCACCATTCCAGCTCCTAGGGGTGGGCAGGCAGGCGGGCCTACCTGCCAACCCTGAAAGTACAGGGCTGCCACCTTCCCAGGCTTCTCGTTAAACTTTCTCCCCGGCGGCCTGCTTGCTGACTGGTATCTGCTACTTTATATCCCAGGCAGCCTGGACATGTGATCATTCTCGTTTTCAGCCACTCCATATATCCTGACTCTAACAGGGTTGACTACTACCTCCCAGCCACTAGGCCTCAGGTGCTTTAAAAGGACATGTGCTTGCCCCACTCTGGCCTGCTCCTGATGTTTGCACTGTGCAGGGATTTATCCTTCTCCCCTTGGGTCTGACCCTGCAATGATTTAGGAGTGATCTACAAACTCCCTTTTTAGAAAAAGTGAGAAAAATGTGTGAAAACGTGACAATGTGGGTGAATTAATGCTTAAGGAAAGCTAACACGTGATTAAACAAACAAGTTATGCTCAGGGACTCCTGTTCCCTGCATTTTCCCACCCTATAGCTACTAATGGGGAAAATGCAGTGAACATGGGTGCCTAGTTATGCCATTATATTATTAGCTCTGGTAAATTTCAAATGTTAGCCGGATGAAAAAATAACTAGGAATTCAGAACCAAATTAGCTGCTCCTGACCTTGATATCATGTAGCATTAGCTGTTGGTACAAAGCAAACTAGACTCCAACATTAAACCTTGGCTTTGAATAAGAAGGACGACTCTCATAACAACGTGATTCAGTGAGCATAAATCTCCCTGAAATCCTTGGCTGAAAAGATAGAACATGAACAATACATTGGCTTAACAGACTGGTGGGAAAAAAACAGAGCCCTATTTAAAATATTTGTCATCAATATAATCCCATCTTTAAATATAATTAACGTAAAAGGCTTTCATGTGTTAGAATGGCAACACACTGCCAAGAGTTAAGCTTCTAGGAAGGAACATATTTCCAAATCATTCTTAAGATTGATTTTGAATAAGTAACAATGTATAAAGCTGTCAGATGTGCCACAAGCTGACGACATTATGGAAGCAATTGCTGAGCTACTGACAATTGATAAGGGCTCTGCAAGTACATTTCCTCACAATTTCTCTTACTACATTTGCAGAAGTACCTTTCAAAATAGGCAAAAGTTGACTGATTTTATTAGTTATTGTTCTGGCCACCACCATTCCATTTTCCAGTAACACAACTTCTCTGAGAAGAATCTGAATGTAACCTAGCTGATTTTATATGAGCCTATCAGAATAGGCTTATTTCCCACTTCTGAATATTAAATGGCTAAAGAGCACACTGCCAGATAGATTGCAAAATGTGATAGGAAAGTGTAAGGTGGGTTTGTGTGTGTATGCGTATGTGTGTGTGTGTGTATGCTGATAGAGTAATTCATTATCTCACATGAGAAAGGGGGGATTCAGCACCTTACAGGATTGCATCCTTAAGGTGTTGATAAGTTAAACAGTCTGCAAAAGCAGACACTATCATTTTTGTTATGGAGGTAATTAGAGCAGAAAAAAGAACCCTTGAAGGCTTACTCCAAGACATAATAAAGTATTCCTAGGCAACTTGGAATTTAAAGCTTGACTCATAATGAAATTTACAAGCTAACTTCATGAAGCCTTACTGATTACACCACTGCATTGACACAGAAATCATACTGTTTGCCTAGACTGCACTGATCAAACTGCGTATACTGGAGCTGTCCTGTTGACTCCAATGCCGCAACTTTAGAATAAGTGGTCTGAGGATTCCTGCCCTAGTAATGTGTCTTGATAAACCTAGCAGATATGGATGTGCAGCAGGAGATTTGACTTTGTGAGAACTCTCAGGACACCCATCCTTGGAGCTGTTGGAAACCAGGGACCTTTCTAGCTGTGACAAGAAAAGATGCTGATTGTCCCACTCTTTAATACCCAAATCCAACCATCCCACAGACAGCAAAACAATTCTGTCTGAAACAAAGGGTGTTTTTCAACAAGCAAGGCTATGTTGGGGGGGTGGTCTGTAGTTGCTGAGTGGCACTGCTGCAGAGCACACACTCAAGTGGAGTGTGTGGGGCGGGATTCAAACAGGCAGCTCCCAATGTGGCTACTTGGCCACAGAGGCAAGCCACCACGCACTCTCTCTGCCACAGAGCATGGGAGAGGGGGAAGTGCACCAGGTTGGCATTTGGAATTGTCCCCAGCGCTCCCGGCCAGTTCTTGTGACTTGCAAAGGCCTGAATTGGTCTGCTGGTATGGCTGGCTGCCCCAGTTCATATGGGCAGGGTCTCCATGGCCACCTGTTGCCACGGAGCTATTTGGCTTGCCCAGCACAGAACGCTCTGGATTTCTCAGCACTGCTCCCTGCATGGCCACGAGTGGGTCCTCCGTGGCTCATGGGAGTGCACATCCCACCACTCCACCTTCAGATGGGCGGTGGGCTCCGTGGCTCCTGGGTGGCCGTGCGGGGTAGCAGCATCTCATCTAAAAACACTGAAAGAGGAGTTACTATAGAGCTTCTCAGTCAACAAAAGATTATCTGACTCTAGGCTGTCCCAGTTGTCATTGTTTCAAATCTGACACGTGATACAAGGAGAAAATGACTAAAAGCTGAGAAGTCACATAGCTTTTATGCGAGAGAGGGCCCAAACCTATATTACAAAGTTTATTTCGCTTTAATTTTCAAGCAACCACCCCTACTCATTGTTCATCAGAGAAACAGACAGGCTATTTTTGCATCTCTCTTAGCGACAAAGTGGTTTGAATGATCTCTTTTATTGGACCAACTGTTGTTGGAGGAAAGAAGCAAGCTTTCGGGCCACACAGGGCCCTTCCTCAGGCATGTAGCGTAGCCAGTAGAAATACATACAAACTGTGGGGTAGCTTGTTGTAGCGTGGTCCATTTGATCAAAGTCTGCACTCTTGAACACAGATCTACTTCTAATGTGAGCTCAGTCGTCTGCTGCTCCACAAACAAGCTCTGAACCATTTTGCAAGAGTTTTCACAGTGAGGCAGCAAGGGGGAAACTAAGCCAGTCATAAAACATGTTTCTCAGCACTTTCTGAGAGCAGATGATATCTGTGAGCCCTCCAGTCACCCAGAATATCTCCGGAATTCCTGTTTTCAGAGAATCATAAAGCTCTAAGGCAGGGGTGGGAAATCTTTCTCCACCAGGGAGCCACTTAAAAAAATTAGTACAGGCTGCCAGGGCTACACAGAGGTTGGGGCAGGGGTGATTAATGGGTATGCTCAGGATGAGGAGGGCCCAGGTCATTTATCTATACATGGATCTCCTCTCTATCCTTTGTGCATGCCCTCATATCAGCTCCTTTACTCTGAGCTCAGTCTTTCAGTGCTTGTGGATAGGAGGAACTACATGCAGGGGCCAGATCCAGGAACTGGAAAGCGGCCAAATATAATCTGACATTCCCCACCCCTGCTATAAGGCAAACCTTAAAACTGGAAGGAACTTCAGTGGTCATATAACCCAGCCCCTGCCCTGTAGCAGGATTCACTATTCCTAAGAACTCCTGGAGTTGCAGAGCTCCAGCTATTTAGATTTCAACACATGGAGTCTTAGGCAAAGACCTCCTCAAATTGTTACATACGTAATTCCCTAGCAGAACTGGGAACAGAACCCACAACTCCCAGATTCCAGGGCTGTACCCATCCACTTGACTACTATGACCTAAACTGGTTGCAGATTTATCCCCTAGTCACTGGCAATAGAATTCGAACCTACTGCCCTTCATGCAGATCTGTTTCAGGGGCTAGCATTCTTCCATCTGACCCATTCAGGAGGTATTTTAAAAGAATATATTTCAAAATTGCTTTATCTTCAGTGATAGCTTAGACAAAGTTCATCCCCTAGACACTGCTACTGGTTTCAGCTGTGAGCCATGATTTTCCTGGTGAAATAATAGCTCATTGTTAGATTAACCCTCAAGTGCAGAGGTCCCCAAAGCTCAAATTGGCCTGACCTCCGGTATCAAGGGCTGAGAACAGCTCTTGTTTCCATGAGCATTACACATCTTAACAAGAAGGACTGCTTATCAGTTAGTTAACTTTTCCTGCTTTTCTTTTGTTCACACTTGTCTTTCACTTGGAACATAAACTGCTAGGAGGGCAAAGGTCATATGCTTCTAGATTCTAGCGGTACAAAAAGTAACTCTCTATAAATAGGGAAGGTAGCTGCTCCCATGCCTTCGCAAATTACAGTTCACTATCCAGAAAGGTCTAGCCTTAACCTACCTTGCCTTGTGTCTGGCACAGAAGACAGTCACATTCAAAGCAATACTGACGCTTCAGATGCTTTTGGCGTTCAGCGCTTGGCGTCACTGTTTCGATATAGCTGATAGTGAGCTGCAAGTAACAAATGGAGAAAAAGAAACCCAAGCCATTATAATCTGGCATCTACGTTATATAATCTGACTCTACGTTACAAACATCAATGTTTGGAGCACAGCACCATCAAAGCGTCTACAATGCAGAGGAACAGCTACCATGGAGCAACGGGGCTTTGAGTTCCATTTCTTGACTCTAGGGGGCCCTTTACGGGCAGCCTGAACACCACTAGGAAATGTTCAGAGTGGGTTGACACCCCCCCGCCCCCCCATTCCTTGAGAGGGCTGCTCCTTAGGAAGACTCTGCCGCCTTGCCTTTAGGGGGTCCCATAATTGGGATACGAGTCCAACACACAGCCTTGCCATTCCACTGCTACAGTATTTCAAGTGGAGAGATCATCATTGGTTCTTTGGAAATACATATTATGTGCTCGAGGATCCGGACCTTTTTGGTTGCATGACCCACTTCTGAAATTTAAATAAAACCCCATTACCCCAGATGGCAACAAAGACATGCAAAATATAGCAAATGTCAGTCAGGATCACAACCCTGTCTGCAGGTGGCACAACACCACTTGGGAGGGGTGGGTGGGTTTAACCCATATTTTGAGGAACCTCTTTATATGCTCTCTGCCCCTCCCCTTTCACATCTAGCACAGACTCTTTGCCTTCAGCTTCAAGGCTCTTCATGGCCTTGCTTCTCCCTATCCTCATTTCCTACTACATTTCCTTCTGGCACCTTCAATTTCCCTCTGTCACCACCTTCACCCACCCCAGAGCCTCCTGCTCCCTAAACCGTCTTGGCCTCTTCTCATGCTGCCCACTATGCAATAAACGCCCTCCCTGAAGACATATGTTCTGCTCCCTCCTTGCCTACTTTCAAATCCCCCTTAAAACCCTACCTCTTCCTTTAGACCTCCTCTAACTCCTAAGTCCCATAGGTTGTTCCTTTGTGCTTCTCCTTATATGTTCTCACCCTTCAGGATCCCCCCTTCTCCCTTGTAACTAAGCTAAGCACATTCACCTGCAACTTCATGAATAATGTATCCCTGTCCCTCCTTATGAGTGTTTATAAATAATAGCGTGCAGGAGTCCCGTGTTCTGTCTAGGCAGCTCCCACTCAGCAGCTTTTGTGCAGCAAACCCAATACATGGGCAGGCACCAAGCTCTTCCCACCCCCAGCCCCATCATGACTCAGAGCCGTGAGCAATTCTGGGTCCAGGAATCTCCCCTTGCTGTTTGCTTCCTGTTCCACCACCACCACCTTTGGGAGCACCATTTTTGAGCACTCCAAAGTGAAATTAAGCAGTAGAAGCCCCAGGGAGCGCACACACGGCTTACTGCTCCGACCGCTGGGATCGCTTTAGGTGCTTTGCCCGCATGGAGGCTGCATGCACCCTAATAATTGGGGGTGGACATGTGGGTGAACATTGGCCCACATGGTGGGTTCGTGATGCCCCAGGACTCCGCTGAGAGTGAAGGCTCTACAGGAGCACGCATCTTGCAGTCACCTAATAAACAGCCAGTGAACACGCTCCAGGTGTGTGCTACCATCTCATTTATAAACATCCTACGTATTCCTCCTTTTGTCTCCCTTCCCCTTGTCCATTCTAGATTATAAGCCCCTTGGAGCACGGACCTATGTTTATATTCATGATTGTTCCATGCCAGGCACATTGCTTCTGCTATATAAACAAACAAACACACAAATACACAAACAGCAACAACAACAATAAATATACTATATTTCAACCAGAATAGTTTTTAAATTATTTCAGTCTTATAGTAGGTATGTTTCCAGTTACCTAGCATGATAAGGCAAATTCCTAAAATACACACTCCATAGCCATTTGGATTTCCTGAAAACACTGTCAAGTATCCACAGGGAAATACATGACAACACTGAAACAATAGCTTAATAACAGCAACATCACTTGTGTCCTTAAAAATTCCAGTGCCCTGCAAGGTGCATTATACTGAAGCATGGTCATTTAAAAAAAAAAAAAAAAAAAAAAAAGAACACTCCCTTTCTAGTAGGTAAGAGGAATTTTAAAAGCATGATATTAATCAAATGCTTTAGAAGTTTAAAGCACCACACAAACTTTAATTAACAAAAAGCAGAGGTTGCAGCAAAATAACAGTCCAGTTCCAGTTCAGACCAGTCCTCAGCTACTTAGTCACACATGCTGTAGATTACAGGATACCAAAGAACACTCAAGCCCTCAGAAGAAAGCCAGCCTAGAAATTAGGTCACATTACTCCATCTTTAATTGAGACACTTCAGGTAATAGAAAGGAACCCTCACATGGGTCCAAGTTAAATCATACGATTGTTCTCACAAAGAAATGACGGGAAACCTTTACCAGTTTACTCTAATGCCAGGAAGACTCACTGACAGTTACTGGATTTTGCAAATTAGTGAATATCCAAAGTAAAGAATGAATAGATAAGGATAATAATGCCTGTATTATGCTCATTTTCTTTATAACACTAATTAAATTATATATTATAACGAGTACTTCATCATGCGCTAGGACATAATGTGCAAAAGAAACTGTTCATCCTCACTACAGCACTCTTACCTTTGCTGAGGAGTAGGAAGAGACTCACTGTGAGGGTTCTAAGGGAATGGGGGATAAGGGGACCCACAGACCTGACCCACCACACACACACCTCACACTCAGGGGACTCCCGTGGGACGGAGGCGATCACAGTTCCGTGCCTAAAGAGTTCCCTCAGGGTATTAGGTGGCCCAATTAGCTCCGTGAGAAGCGAGGCCGTGTCATCACAGGGAACGGGATCAGCGGAGAATGTGAGCGTGCCCCCTCCGCACTCCACGGGGGGACAAGGTCCCTGCCCACGCTCAAGCACACCCACGCACCCCACCCTGTACGAGACAGTGCCCAGGGTAAGGATCTAGTGCAGCACAGTGGGGAAAGGGCGAAGGGGATTTAAGGCAGGGAGACAGGAGGGGAAGGAACTCCCACCACGCCTAGGGGAGGAGCGCAAGGGGGCCCTAGGGGAACAGCACCCGTGCCCCCAACAGTAACACAACACAACACACACTATATACAGAATGGGACAAGGACAACACAGTTTCCAAACACTCACCTCACTCACTCTCTCTCTCTCTCTCTCTCTCTCTCCACGACCACAGACTCTCAGACCAAGTTTGGCTTTACACCACTCTCTACACCACGCTCAGGGGGCCAGCTTCACAGTCAAACTGATCGCCGGCTCTGAGCCCCTGTGGGAACCGGCCTTAAGTGCTCCTAGCCCCGCCCCTGCAACGCCTGCAGGCGTGCAGAGCGGCGACGCCCCATTGCTGGCCCCGCCCCTTCACTCTCGGCAGTCTCAGGGATTCCCTGCTCTGTTTGTTCCCCTACTTCCGGTTTCGGGGATGGGGCCTCTGTGGGGGTTTCCTGTTGCCGGGGACTAGCGCCGGAGCTCTCTCTGTGTGTCGGCACCCTAGGTGGGTTATATCTGAGGTCGGCGGGCAATCCTTGTCCTGAATCCCCTCCTCCTCCCCTGTCTCTTAGCTCCCTCTGCCTGTTCCTAACAACACCCCCCCCCCCGGGTCGCCGACCTCGGGAAAAGGCCCGTAAGGGCCCAGGCTTTGTGGGGTGGCGAAGGTGGAACTGACGGGCGAGCCGAGGAGCATGGACGGCGGAGGCGGGCTCCCAGGAACGGTCCGCTGGGCCATACCCTTTCCAGTCCACCAAGTAGAACAGGGCTCCCCGTATTCTCTTAGAATCGAGGAGCGCACGTACTTCATATTCAGGTTCTCCAACAATGTCACATACTGGGTCCGGAGGAGCAGCTGGAGGAAAAAGGGGCGGTTGATGAGGCTTGAGTAGGGACACGTGAAACACGGGGTGGACGTGAAGGGAAGGAGGCAGGGTAAGCCGGTATACGACGGAATTTACTTGCTGCTCTACTGGAAACGGCCCCATAAAGCGACTATCCAGTTTGGAAGAGGGTCGAAGGGAGGGGTAGTGACGGCGGTCTACCCATACCAAGTCTCCCACCCGGTATTCCGGGGCCGGTAGTCGATGTCTATCGGCCTGGCGTTTGTATTGTTGGCGGGCTGTTCGTAACATCAACCGTGCATGTACATGACAACGGTGCAGGTTTTGCACCATTGCCCCGGCGGCCGGGACCTTCGTCGAAGGTTCGTCAAATAACGTAAGTCTGGGGTGGAATCCATAGGATACATAGAAGGGTGACGTGCCCAAGGCGGCGTGGGGGGCGTTATTGAAAGCAAACTCTGCAAGGGGGATATACGTTACCCAATCATCTTGGAGATAATCCACATAACAGCGGAGATATTGCTCCAGGGTTTGGTTGGCTCTCTCGACTTGTCCGTTCGCCTGCGGTCTGTAGGCCGTGGTAGGAGCGATTTGTGTGCCTACTGCTGCAAACAGGGCTCGCCAAAACCGTGCAGTAAATTGAGGGCCTCGGTCCGATACGATTGCCCGGGGTAGTCCGTGATGTTTAACAACATGCTGTAAGAAAAGTTGTGCCGTGTGCTGCGCAGTGGGAAGCTTTCGACAGGGGATGAAGTGCCCCATTTTTGTGAATTGGTCGATTACCACGAGGATTGTTGTATACCCCTGGGACGGGGGCAGTTCCACAATAAAATCTACATTTACCCTCTGCCATGGGCCTAGTGGCAGGGGACCCAGTTGTAAGAGACCCACCGGTTTACGTCGCGGGACTTTGGTCCGACAACACGTGGTGCACCCGCGGACATAGCGCTGCACGTCTTGTTTCATTGTGGGCCACCAAAAGTGCCGGGATAACAACTGGAAGGTTCGACGTTGTCCTGGGTGCCCCGCCAGAGGGGCGTCGTGATGTGCCCAGAGAATTTTCGCTCGTGCAAGGCGGGGTACCGCTATGGTGTCTTTTGGTTGGGACCTTCTTATGGAAGGGGCCAGCAAGGCAGCGCGTAGGTCTGGGTCTTGTGCCGCCCATGCTTCAATTTGTTGGGCGGTAAGTCCCCCTGCTATGAAGGCCTGGGGTTTTAGGATGGTCTCTCCTCTCGAGACAAGATCCGTGGGGGTTTCGTCGTATCGGGAAAGGGCATCTGCGACCGTATTGAGTTTTCCGGGGCGATAAAGGATCTGAAAATCGAAGTGCGCAAAAAAGAGGGCCCACCTGGCATGTCGCGCGTTTTGGATTCGGGCCGTCTGCAAGAAGGTTAGGTTTTTGTGATCTGTGACCACCTGCACCGGATATCGTGCCCCTTCGAGGTAGTGCCGCCATGCTTCGAAGGCGGAGCGGATTGCTAGTAATTCTCGGTCTAGGATTGTATAGTTCCGCTCGGCGGGGGTGAGCTGTCGTGAATAAAAGGCGCATGGGTGCGGGATGTCGTCTGGTTGTCTGATTTGAGACAGCACGGCTCCCAAGGCCACGCTTGAAGCATCCGTCTCTACCAGAAAGGGTAGGGAAAAGTCGGGATACTGTAAAATGGGAGCCGACATGAAGGCCGCCTTAAGGCATTCAAATGCTTGGTGCTGCTCTGGCCCCCACCGGTAGGGTTGCCCCTTTTTGAGGAGTCGCGTCAAGGGTGCCGTCACATCTGCGTAGAGGGAAATATATTGTCTATAGTAATTAGCGCTTCCCAGGAAGCGTTGGAGGGGTTTCACGGCTTGGGGTGCGGGCCAAGCCTGGATTGCCCTTACCTTCGCAGGGTCCATGGTAATCCCTTTTGCCGAGATGATAAACCCGAGAAAGGGGACTTTAGCTTGATGGAAGGCGCACTTCTCGAGCTTGCCATACAGGCGATGTTGGCGCAGGCGTCGCAGGACCGTCTTTACGTGTTGGACGTGTTCTTGTTGGTCCTTCGAAAAAATAAGGATATCATCTAGATATGCAATAACAAACTGGTCTAGGACGTCCCGAAAGATATCATTAATTAAGTGCTGAAAGGCAGCAGGGGCATTGGCCAACCCATAGGGCATGACTAGGTACTCGAAGTGCCCATACCGGGTACGAAAGGCCGTCTTCCACTCGTCACCTTCCTTTATTCGTAGGAGGTTATACGCCCCCCGTAGATCCAGCTTTGTAAATATCGTCGCCCCTTGAAGTCTGTTAAGGAGTTCCGGGATTAAGGGCAGCGGGTACCGATTCTTTATGGTGATGGTATTAAGGCCTCTATAGTCAATGCAGGGGCGTAGCCCTCCGTCTTTTTTAGGGACGAAAAAGAGGGGAGCTCCCCCGGGGGACGTAGAAGGGCGAATAAAGCCGTTCTCTAGATTTTCGTCAATGTATTCCTTCAAGGTGATTAATTCGGGCTGGGACAGGGCGTAGATTCGACCGTAGGGGGGCGCAGTGTTGGGGAGTAAGTCGATCGCGCAATCGTATGGTCGGTGCGGAGGGAGCTCCGCAGCTTTTTGTTTCTGAAATACATCCTCAAACTCCCGGTAGTCTGGTGGGAGTGCCGTCATGGCAGTGGAGGCCACCATCCTTCCCAGCATCGTTTCTCCCGACCTTGGGGCTTCCTGGCGGCACTGGGACCGACAGAGTGGAGAGAGGAAGGAGACTGTCTTACTCGCCCACGCAATGGAAGGGTTGTGTCTTCGCAACCATGGAATCCCCAAGACGACTGGGAAGGCGGGGGTACTCACCACATCTAGGGTGAGTTGTTCTCGATGGTCCCCGATCCAGCTGGTGAGCGCCGGGGTACAACACGTAATAGGTCCCGAAACCAAAGGGGAACCGTCGATAGCGAAGACGGCTTCGGGGTGCGGTTTTGGTACCAAGGGCACGCCATAGTGCCGCGCCACACGTTCATCAATAAAGTTCCCGGACGCCCCAGAGTCCACGAGCGCCGGGAGAACCACCGCCTTTTGGGCCTGAACTTGTAACATGAGCGGCACTCGTATTTGCTCCCCTGGGAGCCAGATCGTAGCAACGTGGTGGGAAGGTACGGCAGGGACGTGGGGGTTTCTCACCGGGGCGCCCCCTGCCCACCCCGGCCTCTCTCGTTTCCCGAACTCCGTCGGTGCGGGGGCAGCTGCGGGCAGCTGCTGGAAAAGTGCCCCGCAAGTCCGCAGTAGTAGCACAGCTTACCCACTCGCCGCCGTTCCTTTTCTTGGGGGTCAAGGGGGCCCCGTGACGCCCCGATCTGCATGGGTTCTGGATCTTCTTGCTTCGCCACTCCGGTCCCGTACCCCGGGGCTCGGGGTGCCCACCCTCGCCCTGTATCATGTTTTCGTTCTCTCCGCCTTTCTGCTAGTCGCTCCTCAATCTGGCAGGTCAGACTAACCAGTTCCCCCCACTTCTTGGGGGTCCCCGTTAAGGCTAGCTGGTCCTTGATCTCCTCATTGAGCCCTTTCCGGAAGAGCACCTTTAACACATCGTCAGCCCACCCGAGTTCCACCGCCAACTGTTGAAAACGTGTGACATACTCGAGAAGGGGTCCTCGCCCCTGCCGAAGCGTCATAATGGCAGCTTCGGCATCCTTTTTACGATGGGGGTAGTCGAATAGAAACTGGAGCTCTTGTAAGAACCCTTGGAAGTCCGACAAAAGGGGGCTGTCTTTTAGCAGCAGGGGTGTGGCCCAATCCAGGGCCAGGCCCTCCAGATGCCCAATGACGAATGCTACCTTGGCAGCGTCAGAGGCATAGGTGACTGGTTGCATTTGAAATGCCAGTTTACATAAGGCTAGGAAGCCTTGGAATTTCGTACGATCTCCCCCGAACCTTTGTATAGGGGGGTGACGGGGCTCTCGTCCCTGGGCCCCTATAGCTGCGGCGGCGGCAAGGGGGCCCCCTGTAGGGGGAGCCACCTCCGCCGCCGCCGCCCCTTCCATTTCGGGCCTCCCTGCACCTCCCTCCGCTACCTGTTCCTTTAACTCCGTGAGGTCCATAGCCAAGGCCTGGATGGCCCGTGCCATCTCCTCCAATTGCTGTGTCAGGTCCATGGTAGGAGCCGGCGATACTGTGAGGGTTCTAAGGGAATGGGGGATAAGGGAACCCACAGACCTGACCCACCACACACACACCTCACACTCAGGGGACTCCCGTGGGACGGAGGCGATCACAGTTCCGTGCCTAAAGAGTTCCCTCAGGGTATTAGGTGGCCCAATTAGCTCCGTGAGAAGCGAGGCCGTGTCATCACAGGGAACGGGATCAGCGGAGAATGTGAGCGTGCCCCCTCCGCACTCCACGGGGGGACAAGGTCCCTGCCCACGCTCAAGCACACCCACGCACCCCACCCTGTACGAGACAGTGCCCAGGGTAAGGATCTAGTGCAGCACAGTGGGGAAAGGGCGAAGGGGATTTAAGGCAGGGAGACAGGAGGGGAAGGAACTCCCACCACGCCTAGGGGAGGAGCGCAAGGGGGCCCTAGGGGAACAGCACCCGTGCCCCCAACAGTAACACAACACAACACACACTATATACAGAATGGGACAAGGACAACACAGTTTCCAAACACTCACCTCACTCACTCTCTCTCTCTCTCTCTCTCTCTCTCCCCGACCACAGACTCTCAGACCAAGTTTGGCTTTACACCGCTCTCTACACCACGCTCAGGGGGCCAGCTTCACAGTCAAACTGATCGCCGGCTCTGAGCCCCTGTGGGAACCGGCCTTAAGTGCTCCTAGCCCCGCCCCTGCAACGCCTGCAGGCGTGCAGAGCGGCGACGCCCCATTGCTGGCCCCGCCCCTTCACTCTCGGCAGTCTCAGGGATTCCCTGCTCTGTTTGTTCCCCTACTTCCGGTTTCGGGGATGGGGCCTCTGTGGGGGTTTCCTGTTGCCGGGGACTAGCGCCGGAGCTCTCTCTGTGTGTCGGCACCCTAGGTGGGTTATATCTGGGGTCGGCGGGCAATCCCTGTCCTGAATCCCCTCCTCCTCCCCTGTCTCTTAGCTCCCTCTGCCTGTTCCTAACACTCACGCTGTGGGTGAAAACAAATGAGATGGGGACAAACTAGATCCCCTGGCCATTCTGGGGAGGCCCACTGCAGCTGCCACTCCTCAGGTTGGTGGGAGGGGCAGTTCAAACAAGCAGCCCTCCCCACCAGGGAATCCAGGCAGGAGGGCTGCCGTCACAAGTCCCTCCATGACGTGGGTCAGCCAAGGAGCCGTCCACATGTGACAGGACTCCTGGACCACTGCAGGATTAGGCCCCCGGAGGGAGCTACCGTCAAACAGCTGATCGGAGGGGTCTGGGGTAGTGCGCTTAGCTGGTCCACCAAACAGCTGATTGGAAGGCCTGGAGGAGCATGCTTACACGGCCCGCCAAATAGCTGATGGGGGGTCCCGAGCAGTGCCTTTACCTGGCCCGGGTGTGCTTGCCTAACAGCTGACTGGAGGGGGCCTAGAGGAGTGCCCTCACCTGGTCTGGTTGCATGCGCCAAATAGCTGATGAGGACCATGGAGGAGTATGCTTCTCCAGGCCTCCTGATTGGTTGTTTGGTGTGAGCATCCGGGTCGGGTGAGAGCACTCTCCATTTGACAGGCAGGAATAGGGTTGGGTAGGATTGGGCAGGGGGGTTGGGGAAGGTGGTTTGATGGGTGGTAGGTGGGGACAATGGGTGGGTAGTTGGGATTTTAAAGTATTTTAATGTATAGTATTGTACTTTATATTTTCAATGTTGGAGTCACCCTGAATCTTTTGAGAAGGGCGGGGTAAAAATGTAATAAATAAATGAATTAATTTAAAACGTCCCTACAGTAGGGTCCTGCTCAGACCAGACATATGTTAATTTACATCAGCTAAGGATCTGGTTCGGTATCTTCATAAACAAAAAGCAGAGGAGGAAAAAAAGGCAAAGAAGTTTTCCAGAGAATACATTTAGTATTGACGTTATCATCTACATTGGGCCTGGCATGAGCCTGGACTCAATGCAGTCAGGCTCTTCTGAGCTCACGCTGAATGTGACTGGATAGCCCCACCCCACATAGTGTGTCATGACATCACACTGTTTCATAAGAGGTGTGAAATGTGAACAGGTGACAGAGAGAAGGCAGAATTGTTCAAGTTCTATTTTGCCTCTGTCTTCTCCAACAAGGGAAACTATGTTGAATCTGACAAAAGTAGCACTAATGATGAAGGAAAGGAACTGCAGCTCAGAATAGGTAAAGAGATGGTAAGAGAACATCTAGCTACTTTAAATGAGTTCAAATCTTCGAAGCCAGATGAATTCCATCCTAGGGTACTGAAGGGACTTGCAGATCTAATCTCAGAACCTCTGTCTATCATCTTTGAGAACTCTTGGAGAATGGGTGAGGTGATGGAAAACTGGAGACAGGCAAATGTTGTCCCTATCTTCAAAAAGGGAAATAGGAGGATCTGGGAAACTACAGCCCGCTCAGCTTGACAACCACACCTGGAAAGATTCTAGATCTTGTAATGTGCTCCCGGCAACTCATCCCTGAAAGGAGTCGAACCGCCTCATTCTGCACCAGCTGCAGCTTTTGAACAGTCATCAAGGGCAGCCCCACATAGAGCTTGTTGCAGTAATCTAGCCTAGAGGTGATGAAAGTGTGGATGACAGTGGCCAGATCCAAACCAGGGAGAAAAGGCCACAGCCTCCTCATCAGATGGAGTTAGTGAAAAGTGCTCCTAGCCACTTCTGCCAACTGATGTTCCAGGTGCAGTGAGGAAACCAAAAGCCCTCCAAGACTGTGAACCTGATCAGCCAGAAGGGGCTGGATACCATCAATAACAGGTGTCGCAATCTCCTCCAAGTCACAAGACAGGTCAGTCATCATCACTTCAGGGCTCATTTAGACGTGCTCCAAAGAGCACTTACAAGTGCCGTCGGCGGGATGCAAATGTGAAGAATGTGTGCCCAGATGACGTCTGAAAAGATGCCCTGCGCATGATTGAGCTTGTCAGCGCAATGACAGGCATGCTCTACCGGCCTATTTTTTTCAGGTCAGTAGAGCGCGCCTGTCAGTGCACTGACAAGCCCAATCATGCGTGCTGCGCCTTTTCAGACGTCATCTGGGCGCACATTTCTTCACATTTCCATCCCGCCACTGGCACTTGTAAGTGCTCTTTGAAGCACATCTGAATGAGGTCTCAGTCTTGTCAGGATTCAGTTTCAATTGGCTCACCCTTATCCAGTCCTCAACAGCAGCAAGGCATCAGGTAAGCACTAAGACTGCAGGACTTGGGTTGGAAGGAAAGGGGAAATAGAGCTCAGTGTAGGACTGAAGTGGCAACTCCTTTCTTCATTCCACTATTTCATTCCGCCATTTGGGAATTGCCCGCAACTTTCCACAGCTTTTCCGCCGGCATTCCGCTAATCCAGAAACTGCCGGAACAATCCCAGAAACGGTTGGAACAATCATTGTTCCGCTACTTCACAGTGCTGATGGAAATTGCAGCAGACTGAAACTGTTGTTCTGCTATTTTAGCAGCCGGTGGAAGAAGCGGAATCAAAGCAGAACAGCAGAAATAGCAGAATGCACGCAGTGAAATGAACGTCTCTATCGCACCATCCTGCTCATTGCTTAAGAGCTTTTTCTGCTGGAAAAAAGTTACTGCAGCGGCTTGCTGTTTCAGCCCTAGCTGAGTGTCATCAGCATTTTGATGATACCTCACCCCACACCTCCAAATCATCTCACCCAGCAGCCTCAGATACACATTGAACAAGAGGTGGGACAAAACTGCTCAAGAACGATCCCACGCACTCCCAGGTCCTTCAGTTATGTCAACAACACCCTATGATCAACTGTATCAAAGGCTGCTGAAATATCTAACATGATCAACCAAGTAGAATTTGACGTGTCCATCTCACGGCGCAGATCATTGACCAAAGGCACAAGCACTGTCTTTGTCCCATACCCAGAAGAAAACGTGTCTGAAACAGGTCCAGGAATCCAATAGCATCGAGGTGAGCCTGGAGCTGTCGGGGAACCACCCATTCAATAATCTTCCCTAAAAAGGGAAGGTTAGAGACAGGGCGAGTCAGTGTCAGGGAGTCAGTGTCCAAAGATGGTTTATTAAGCAGGGGCCAGACAACTGCAGTTTTAAGAGTGTCTGACACCATCCCACCCCCGTATGGAGATGTTGACAGCCCCAGCCAACAATGGCCCCAATGTCTCCTGACTGGCTTTCACCAACCAGGATGAGCATACCAATTGAAACCAATCCAAATAAACAGGACAAGAATGTTGTCTTGTGGCTGTCCAGCAATCTTTTTTTGGGTCAAAAATTACCCGAACAATAAATATGATTCTGGATAAATCTCTTATCATTCTTCCCCAAAATCTAATCTTGGGCTTTGTCCACAAAAAAATGGGAGCTCTGAGTCACAATCACTCTGGTTTAATAGGACAGCTCTGATTGCTAAATGAATAATCTTGCAAATGCAAGACTTCCCCACAAATTGAACATTTAGATAGACAGAAGCTATGCTGTTTCCTGTGCCAGCCCACTTCACCCTCTGGCTAACCAGTCCATCTCAAGGCAGGACTGCCAGATGCGAAGCCTGGTCTGGGGTAGCCCCGCCGGTGGCGCTCTGGAACATCCCGTAGTTCTGCTGGTGGGACAGGCCACCCAAGTCCAGGGCACCAGCCTGGGGCAGAGTTGCTGTCTGTATCTGGGGCCAACCCATGCTACAGTTCCACTCCTGGCTGGCGGTTGACCCGGACAACTCCATAGAGTTGCAGGCGTCAGTCTAGAGTGTTGGGCGATTGTATGGTGGTGGTGTCGGCGGACTGCAGGCTGGAGAAACCGCTGGGTCTGTGTAAAGCGAACCCAGACGGAGCAGCAAGTGGGCAGATGTGGGGATGCACCCTCGGAGAAACTCTGGGGGCAGGCAGCCTCTGGATCCATCTGTTTACACCCATTGTTCCAGTGAATGGCCAGCCTTACTGCCATGGAGTGTCTGGTGTTGAGACATCAAAGCTTCCCAGACAAATTAGAAGTATGTATGGACTTTATAGACATAGAAGTATGTATGGACGAGAGTTACCGGATTAATGTCAGCAACATCTCTGCCTTCCTTTCTCTGTTCCATCCTTTTAGTCCCCCCTGTTGCGATCTCTCTTATTTCCCCCTTATTCATTCTGATTCCTTAGTATATTCTACTCTTCTTCTTTCATCTCACTTTCCTCCTTGCATTTATTCCCATTATTTATTATCTCCTCTCTCCTGCTACATTCTTCCCCCTTTCCTTTTCCATTTCCCTTTCTTGGGAAATTACTGTTATTCTAGCATTAACTGGTTTGCGAACTTCTGAAAATACTACCATTTTCCCTGTTTTATAAAAAGAGTATATTAGTAATAATGGTTTACTGTTTTAAATAAACCTCTCTGTAACAACGTACTCTATCCTAACCATGTCATAATTGCTCATCTTTATATTATTCCTTCTTTTATATGTTTGTGCTGGTGTTTTAGAAGAACTTTTTTCAATAAAATATAAATAAAAAAATACAAACTCTAGTTATTAGCCATGGCATTAGTGAGGGGTTCAACTATAATTTCCCAGTTTTAACTCTTCCCAATAGCTAATGTATCACCCAGAACAAACTTTTTTCTCTGATTCTTGCATCTAGAATCTTGGGCAGGAGTGCGCTCTTGCAGATTCCATCTGTTACCCTTGTCCGGGGGATGGGGGTGCACAGGAGGGCATTCTCGGTTGCTGACAAGGTTTTGTGGAACTCCCTTCCCCAGGAGGTTCCCTTCCCCGGGAGGTTTGCTTGAGCCCAAGCCTAAGCACCTTCTGGAGGCAGTGTAAAACCTTTTTATTTCAGAAAGCATTTGGTGGG
The DNA here is from genome assembly GCA_003113815.1 of Sphenodon punctatus. NCBI lineage: Eukaryota > Metazoa > Chordata > Lepidosauria > Sphenodontia > Sphenodontidae > Sphenodon > Sphenodon punctatus. Next base: position 2,081,768 of record QEPC01003457.1, read on the forward strand.
TGGGGATAGGGGTTGGTTGGGCTTTTGGGTAGGGCTGCGGGGGAGGGTGGGAGTTTTTACTGTATGAATTTGTATTGTTTTATGGACTGTTAGCTGCCCTTCGCCTCTGTGGGAAGGGCGGCATATAAATTCAAATAAATAAATAAAATATGGAAATGAGTAGCTTTAGGTCAGCTTCACCTCCAGCACCATGTATAAATCCAGCCCAGTGCAACCTGTAAAAACCCAGTGGGCGCAAAATGTTATTTTCTGTTGCATGAGCCTCAATCATTGAATGAAGTTAGGATATTCTGCAATACTGCATCCCACCGTTCTGGCCTGAGGCTCACCCTTATATCCTTACTCCAAGCTCTGAACATTAAGTCCAGCTCTGCTAGTGATTTTTCAGCATGAGAAAAGAATCCAATGACTAGAGTTTTTAATTTTCTGGAAATTATTTTCTGGAAAATTTTCTGTGTCCATAATTTAAAATTCTAAATTTTCTGGGCTTTTTTGTGTGTGTGTGTGGGGGGGGGGGGGGGGGGGGGGGGAAGACAACAGCGGGTGAAAACAGACATGCATGTAGCTTCGCTTTAACACCACTTTAACATTTCTTATGCATGTTGCAGGGCTGTATTGGTGCCCTATGCAGTCCTGCAACATGCATTAGAAATGTTAAGAACTGTTAAAGCGGAGTTAAAGTGCATGTCTGTTTTCTTTCAGTAAAGTAGATTGCAGGATTGTATGTAATGCATTTGTATGCGTTTGGTGTAACATAGGTAGTACAGTAGCGTGTTTGTCTATCTCATTTTAGTTAATTATATATTATAAAAGAGCAAATTAAGGAGGCAGATGTGATGTGACCTAGCCTTAGTTTTCTGCCTTTGGAGCATTGAAGTCTGTTTGTACTCATTGTTATAAGGATATAGAGTAGAAGCACACAACTTAAATCGTTGGGGTGGGGGACCAAAATAAACTAGTTGACCAAACACTGGGTCATGCATCCATCCTGCCCTCTAATCCAGGAGTTTCAGCCTTCTGACCCAAATTTATTTTAATTACACTGAATATTAATTTTATCATCTCGCAGATGACACCCTCAAACTCATTTCTTCCTATAAACACATTCAGCTGTTTCCTTCCCTCCACTTGCATACCTGGAAATTAGGGTTGCCACCTATGTGTATTTTTCTAGACCAATTATGAAAAATACATGTTGCGGGGCCTGCACTGGTGCCATAGGTGCCAATGCAGGCCCTGCAACATGTATTTTTCATAACTGGCCTCATGTGAGCAGAACTTGTGGCCACATTTATCAAATATTGCCTTAATGGTATTCTGCTTGTAGAACATACAGTGTTAATTAAAACATTAATTCAGTTGATCAAAGCTTTGCCACTTTGCCCTACCTCTTATAACAACAGTAGTAAGTTTCTCCTCAGCAACAGGAGAGTATCTATCTATTAAGAATGTCAGGAATTATTTCAGAGTGAAAGATTTACTGTATCTCACAGTATTCTCCATGGAACAGCGTTGCTGTTTGGGTGCATCACAAGGAAATTTCTTACCTGTTTTTCGGAAGCAGTTCAGTAAATAGATCAGAGTTCTCTTCCTTAGCTCTGCTACAAAAGACCTCAGACCGCAGGCAAGTGAAGAAGTCTCTTGGGTTCAATCCTCATCCACTGAAGTCAATTGAAGTTTTGCCATTGACTTCAATGGATTCAGGATTGTAGCCTAAGTCTCATTTTCCTAAAGCTGTTATGAGACTTATTAGTTCATTAATACTTCCATAATGCATTTTGAGGCCCATGGCTAGAATATGTTATAGAAACTTGGGCTTTTTATGTTATTCCCAGTAACTGGGAATGAATCCAGACATGTGTGCCTTCACCTTTTGAAAGTTCAACTCTTACGGTCTTAGCCTCAGTGTTGCTTCAAAACTCTTTGGCATGATTTTTGTTTCAGGAGGTAGAACTTATTACTTTAAAAGCCTATCAGCGTCTGTAACTTTAGAACAGTATTAATATGAAAATATGAACTGTGACGGGCATCAGTGAATAAGTTTCAGTTCAATGTAGGCAAGTTCGATATACCCCAGGTATTCTGTTCGAAAACCTGACACCCTGTGCGCAGTCTGTGTTGGACAGAAGGAATTCTAAAGTGTAATTATTATAGAGAATTAAATAACCATCCCGGGGGGCCAGATGAAAATGGTCCAAGCAATACTGAGCATGGATCCTCAAAGGACTGCCGTGGTGCAAGCTCCATTCATTTTAATAAGCTTTGCCCCAGTGCAGCACTTTGAGGATCAGATCTTTAACAGAAGGTCAAACAAAATTAAAGTGGAAAAGCCTGAGATTACTTTAAAGTGTTTGCTTTAAGGATAGGGTTATTGGAGGCAGTCATTAAAGCAGGTTTCAGTCCCATTTTTAAAAGTTTCCATACATTAACAATGTACTTGATAGTCTATTTTAGCCCTGAAGGAGCCACTCTGATTTCCTGGTAAATGATTCCTGCTTTCTAATCTTCTTTCACTCTAGCCCACCTTTTTCCAATTTCCCCCACCCCGTCTATAAATGCAATTAAAATGTAGAAAAGAAGTAGGAGGCCTGACATACAATAACAAAAGCCAGAAAAAATGGAAACTAAGGCAAGCAGTGCTGTGATGAGGAAGAAGGTGTTATAATTGGTTCTTCTGAGTGACTAGGAGCAAATTTGAGAGTCCTGTAGCCTCGTAATTAGAGACCTGCAGACTGTGAAATAGCCACAGCTGAGTTTCATCACTGTTTCCTTCTTCCTGCTATTATACTCTCAAACCTGGTGTACGTTAGAGTCAGCAGAGTATTAGGAGACCCTCCCTGGCTCCTGCTCCAACAGATAAGAGTTGTCCCCTCTGCTCCCTTCTTCACATCTGTTCTACTACTGTACTCTCCCACCACTCTGGGTACAAATAAATGGCTTTGTTAGCCCACAGGAGTCCTGTGTTAAGTCTGGGCAGCCTCCACTCAGGGGGTTTCGTGCTGCAAACCCAAACACGGGCAGGTGCCGCACTCCGTCCCCACCCCCTCATGATTCACAGCCATGGGGAATTCTGAGTCCAGGAAGCTCCACTGCCCCTGCTGTTTGCTTCCTGGTTTTTTTTTTGCCTTTTGGAGCACTGTGTTTGAGCGCCCCAAAGTGGAAGTAAACAGTAGAAGCCACAGGGAGAGGGAGAGCGGCAAGTGCACTCGCTGTTCCAACTGCTGGGACCGCTCTAGGTGCTTTGCCTGCATGGAGGCTGTGAGCACCCTCCTAGATAGGGGCGGACACTGAAGCTTTGTGGCATGCGGGAGCGTGCATTTCACAGCCACCTAATAAACGGGCAGAGAGCACGGGCTGAACACCCTGCTAGTGTGAGCTACTGTCTCGTTTATAAACACTAGGGGTGGGAAACCGGTAGAATCTGGTATCCGATAATGCCGGTAACGGGCGTACCGGCATTATCGGATTCGACCCGGTAATCCGGACCCGGTACCGGATTTCGGGGTACCGGATTTTTTTACATTGCAGCCATTTAAAAATGGCTGCAATGTAAAAAAACTTAAAGCCCCAG
>QEPC01003457.1:2087401-2104253 GCA_003113815.1 Sphenodon punctatus
TCTCTCCCCCAGCTCCTGTCTCTCAGATTGTGAGCCCTAGGGGCAGGGACCGTGTCTATTTTATTACTTTGTAAAGTGTCAGGTACACTGCTGGCGCTATATAAATGTTTGTTAATAATAATAATAATAATAAATAATAATCAAGCTTCTCCTCACAAGCAAGCCATTCCATGTGTTTGATCATCTTTGTTGCCCTTTCTGCACCTTTTCCCATTCCACTATACCCTTTTGAGATGAGGCAATCAGAACAGGGGTAAAAACGGAATTTTGCCTGGTTCTGATTTTGATCGGAAACTGGCATTTTGTTGGTTCTGATTCTGATCTGCTCTCTCCACGTTTATTAGGTGGCCACGAAATGCACGCTCCCGCATGCCACAAATGACTATTTGCACATGCACAAATGGCTGCTGCCCATGTGCAAAGGCTCTTGGGGGCCTTTTTGCACATGGCAATTTTTTTGATCGGGATTGTGAGTGGAAATGTTTCCAAATGAAATTCCATTCAAAAAAATACGTAGCTGTTTTGTTTTCACGCAAATGTTCCATGAAAATGGAACAACTACTTAGACCCAGCCCTAACCCAGAATGGCACATGGTATTCTAAGTGTGAATGCACCATGCATTTACATAGTATCAATGTGAAATTTTCCATTACATTTTTTATCTGAGAAAATCATAGTTGTCTGCATTTCTACTTAGGCATTTTGTACCGGGCTCCCTGTGTTTTATCAACCTACCCTTGCACAAAGAAAAATGACAGAATAGAGAAAAGCTAAGCATATTATGGAGATGTCATTAGAACATATTCCATTTTTATTTTTTTTTGTAATTACTAGCTTCAGCAATGGAGGGTGGATGAGAAAGAAATAAGAATATACACTTCTGACTTAGCTAATATTTATGGACATACTGAGGTTTGCAATTGATAATCACTGAAAAGTGCACTGAATCCTGCAAAAGGATATTTTCTTTTATTTCCCTGTGCATTTTAACTTCCCTATTCATCTATTTCAACTGCATTGTTTAGAGGGATTTCTACTATTTAAGTAAATACAATATTAGATATACTACAGCTTTGTAATGCTGGTCTTTGCCAGTGGCGGCTGGCCTCCCAGGAAATTTGGGGCACTGACCCCCCAAGCACCGAGGGCCTGCCAGCGCTGCCGTTTGTTTTTTGTTTTTTTTAAAAAAGCAATGCACCGCTGCCATTTCCCAAAGCGCTGCAGCAGCCTCTGCCTTTGCTTCAGAGCAGAGGCTGCTATGGCGCTGTTGTAAGGTTCAGTAAAACTGACAATAGCACCGCAGCACAGCCTCCACTCTGAAGCAAAGGCAGAGGCTGCTGCGGCGCTGTTTCAATTGACTTCTGGGACCACTCCCGAGGAGTGGGTCCCAGAAGGCTCAAAAAAGCTAAGCCCAACCACGTTTTCCAATGGAAAACGCGATTTGGGCGGCTGAGCGCTCAGCCCGGCTGAGCTCCTCCACTCCACACAGCACGTATAGGACGTGCTGTGGAGGGAGGAGCTAGGGGCTTCCATTGCACTCAATGGGCGCCAGGAAAGATCTCACCAGGGCACTTGTTTAAAGCGTCCTGGCGAGATGCCTTGGGCCAGGCGCCTGAGGCAGGGAGCAGTGCGCATGCGCACTGGTTCCTGCCTCACATGCTGAAGAACATGGCTGTTGGAGGCACGCTGTTGGAGAGCACAGCTCTCCAACTGCCCGCCGCCAGGCCAGCCGCTTCCTTGTTGCCGCTCCCCCCCAATCTGCCGCTCAGAGCGGCGGGGGGAGCGGCAAGGCAGGGAGTCAGCGAACGAGTGGGGTTTTAAAAAAAATGTATTTTAAATTGCCCGCGTGAGTCCTGCCTCCACGGATGCGAGCAGGACACGGGGGCAATTTAAAATATAAAAAACCTAAGTCCCCACCGCCTGCAGCGCAGCCCGGAGTCCCCGGACGAAGACTGCCGGAGCCAGCACCGAGCAGGTAAGAATCCTCCTCACTCCTCCCACCCCGCACCCCCCAGGCTGTTTCCCACCCTGCACCCCCCAGGCTGTTTTCCCACCCCCCACACACCCCCAGGCTGTTTTCCCACCCCGCACCCTTCTCCTCATAGGCTCCCAGCCTTCTCCCCCTGCATCCTCCCCCCAGGCTGTTTCCCCCACACCCTGCATCCTCCTCCCTCTAGGCTGTTGATCTTAGGAAGTTAGGTGTCTTCACAATGCTGAAAATTTTGTGCTTTTGGGTTTATACTTAATTTATTTTAAGCTTGATGTGCATGTAAACTGTGTTTTCCGATGTTAACACTGGGAACTCACTGCTGCTGTGTTTTGCCAGTGTTTTCTGTGTTTCCCTGTGTTTTGGGTTTATACATTATTTATTTTAAGCTTGATGTGAATGTAGACCTTGTTTTCCGATGTTAACCCTGGGAACTCCTTGCTGCTGTGTTTTGCCAGTGTTTTCTGTGTTTTGGGTTTATACATTATTTATTTTAAGCTTGATGTGCATGCAGACTGTGTTTTCTTCCATCTGATGTTAACCCTGGGAACTCCTTGCTGCTGGTTTATGCCATGCCACTGGCCTACTGTCTCCCTGGCTCCGTCTACTGTCCCCCTGGCTCCGCCCACTGGCTCGCTGGCCCGGTGGCAGCAAAGCCGCCGGCGGACCGGATGGCCTTACTGCCCCTCCAAACTCAAAACCCACCAGTCGCCCCTGGTCTTTGGGTTTACTTCCTAACACAGCTGAAACAAGAACTCTCCAAAACAGGTATACCCATCAAATATTCACTACCCTATTTGCCATTTGTAGGTCAAGTAATGGGCCTTATTCACATAGGATCCAATGAGTACCTGTTTGTGATTTAAAATGGGGAGAGAATGCCCACTGATTTTATAAGCCAGTGGTTAGAAAGAGGCTTGGGCAAGCAGAAGGCAGCACAGAACCTAGGACCCTTGGCACAGCTGTCCCAAAGCAGAGCAGCTGAGCCACATGAGAGAGCCGGGTAGGTGAGTACTCGTTTCCACTGCAAATATAGGATTGGGTGAACTCAAAGAGCTACCCAAAAATGTAGATATTACTCGCAGGTAATAAATTTACTATTCGTTTCTCGGTAGTCGGATTATTGAAATTTTGGAGTTCTAATGGGGGTAGAAAAATGAAGCCCCTACTTAAGCTACTCGAGGGAAAATTGATTCCCCAGCTTCTGTTTGGAGCAGAAATATGTGGTTTGGGCAGTCAAGACACTCTTGAATCACTTCAGAACAAGATTCTGAGGACAGGGTTGGGTGTGCCTCGAGGCACCCCCATAGTCCTCATGCGATCAGAGTGCGGAATCGCCCCTCTCAAAGACAAGATAAGGTTGGTCCAGTTAGGCTACTGGTTGAAGATCAGAAAAATGGCACCCGATCGCCTTCCCTCTCTTTGTCTTCAAGAACAAGAAAACCCTCTGGTCTCTTATAGATGGTACTCCTCTATAGAGAAAGATCTGGCACATTTGGGTTTTTCCAGTCAAAATTTTCTACATCTCACCATAGCCCAGGCAAAATCTCAAATACGAGGTAGGATTAGTGATGTAAGACTGCAAACTGACAGTGTCAAAATTCGAGAACGATGTATTGCTCCTTGGTACCCACTGTTAAAGCGGGGAAGCGGATGTGAGGAATATCTCTCAGCCATCGAGAACTTTAAGGTCAGAAGGGCCATGACACTTGTGAGGCTAAATATGATGCCTACTGCAGTAGCTAAGGGTATTCCGTCTGAGCTGAGATTTTGCTACTGTGGGCAATTGGCAATTGAAGATCTGCCGCACTATTTATTGCATTGCCCCAGAACAATTGAGATCCAAAATAAGTTTTTTAGTCCTTGGTTTGTGGGTAAGGATCATTGGGTCCAGCAAAGGAGGATAGAGTTTATTCTAGACAACCAGAGTAAGACGGTCGCCCGGCAAGCTGCTGTAGGGGTATTTCAATTCGAATTGTTTAGGAAGCAACAACTGGCATCTTCCCAATAAGTGCGATAGGAATAGGATTTTGCCTTTGGGTATTGGGACTTGAGGAATACACGTGTGATATTCCTGGCTAGAGAGACTGCTGGGTAATGTACCCAGTTGGCTACCCCCAGGGTTTCCCCTGCCTTGCAGACTGTGTTGAAGGGCCTTTGTGAAATTCTCCAGTCTGCATGGCTTAGGGTGGAGGATTGGGAATAATTTCCCCACTGCTTGATTTCATGAACACCTTTATTTGAAGATTGGTCTGTGTAGGGGACAAAAGTGATGTAAAAATTCCCGGGAAAGATAAGCCATTCTAATACCCCTTGGGAATTGTGGGCATAGGCTATTGTCTCCGAATTTTGTTTAGTGATATGCAGGGGCCAAGTGTATCGCCACAAACCCCGAGAAGGGTAAGGTATTATATGTGTCACACGGGGCCAAGTGTGCCGCCATAAACCCCGAGAAGGGCAAGGCATTGATGGCTCTCTCGTCGAATAGAAAGTAAAGAATATTGAGGTTGCTTACCCTAATGATTCCTTGACAGCGCAATTGTCGACACGGGGCACGGGTATCATTATAAACCTAGGAATGTTGAACATTTTCCTCTGCTTTACAGATTTGTAGGTATTGGTTTATCTGGCCTAGGTTTCCCTGTGGGTTTTTTTCCAATTATTATCCCCAAGGGTTGATCCATTTTTGCAGGTGACAATTGGGAGGGCTAGATTTAAAGACTAGGAAGGTGGCTAATAGCCATAAAGTGTTTAATAGCCATAATGGAATTATAATTTTGCGATTTTATGTTGTTACTTTTTAGTATTTTATTTCTGTTTTTTTAGATGTATTTGTATTTATATTTTATGTTGTTATGGCCTAAGGCTAAACAAATAAAATTATTACATATACTATTCGTTTTAACTCTACTTTCAAAGTCTGTGGCATGTTAATAAAGTAGACAGAATAGGTGTAAACAGATGGACCGCAGCCCCAGTTCTGCTTCGCCTGACCCCCTGATGGCCAGTCTGTCTAAAGGTGAGGTGCCAGATATTGAGGCAGAGCAGAAGCTCCAGACCAGCCCCACTTGTGTTGCTCTGGAACATCCAGGAGCATCATGAGTGGAGCGGACTGGCCAAACCTGGGGCACTGGACCGAGGTGGAGCTGCGGTCCATCTACTTGACAGATGGCTGCTGTAACTCCACTCTTGAGCGGAAGTTTTATTTATTTTATTTATTTATTTATTTGATTTATACCCCGCCCCTCCTGAACACAGCTCATGGCGGCTTCCAACAATAAAATCAATAAAACAGTTTAAAATATATAAAAATACAATCTCAAATATTAAAACAGGGCCCGGGATACAAAAATAAATCAATCAAGCAATCATTAGGGCAGGGGGATAAAAAATCCCCTAGACCCTCCCCAAAGGCCTGGGCGAAGAGCCAGGTTTTACACTGTCATTGAAAAACCAAAAGGCTTGGGGCTAGGCGAGCTTCCTCCGGTAGGGAGTTCCAAAGACGCGACCCAGCCACCAAGAATGCCCTCTCCATTGTGGCCCCCCGCTTAACACGGGGGACCTCCAAGAAGGCACCCCCGGCAGACCAAAGGGTCCACTCCGGGGCGTGGAGGGTGAGGCGGTCCCTGAGGTATGAGGGGCCAAGACCATGAAGGGCTTTATAAGTCAGTACCAACACCTTGAACCTGGCTTGGCACGCTATCGGCAACCAGTGCAGAGCCCGGAGCACAGGTGTTATGTGCTCCCGAGGACCCGTCCCCGAAAGGAGACGGGCCACCGCATTCTGCATTAGCTGCAGCCTCCGAACCAGGCACAGGGGAAGCCCCACATAGAGCGTGTTGCAGTAGTCCAGCCTCGAGGTGACAAAGGCATGGATGAGGGAGACCAGGTCCGGGCCGGAGACGAACGGACGCAGCCTCCGCACCAGATGCAACTGGCGAAAGGCAGCCTTTGTGACTGCTTCCACCTGCCGCTCCAGGCGGAGGCCCGCGTCCAGCACCACCCCCAGACTCCGGACCTGTTGAGCTACGGGCGGGCGAACCCCCCCAATCAGGGTGGCCGACACCTCCCTCGCTCTCCCCACCACCATCACCTCCGTCTTATCGGGGTTGAACTTCAGTCTGCTCTGCCACATCCAGTCTGCTCTGCCACATCCAACTCCCAAACACTGGGCTAGCACCAAGATAGCAAGTTCTGGGTCTGTTGAAAAAGAGAGGTACAGCTGAGTATCATCAGCATATTGGTAACAACGCACTCCGAACCCTCTCACGACCTCCCCCAAGGGCTGCATATATACATTAAATAAGAGTGGAGACAGAATGGAACCCTGCGGAACGCCACATGATAAGGCGTGGGGGCAAGATGTTTCCTCCCCCAGCACCACCCGCTGGCTTCTCCCCGAGAGGAATGAATGGAATCATTCAAGAACAATCCCGTCCAGACCCCCCAGGTCACGCAGCCGTCTCAACAGCAGCCCATGGTCCACGGTATCAAAAGCGGCTGAGAGATCTAGCAGGATGAGAAATGTTGAACATCACAGAGTTGCAGACAGCAGCCTAGAGTGTCAGGCGATCCGTCCACAACTCTATGGTGTGGGGGGAGGGGGCTCTGTGTAGCCAGAATGTTGGCCACGGCAGCAGATCAACATGGGTGGATGTGGGGGTGCACTCCCGGGGTGGCCAGTCTCACATCCTTCTAAAGCCACCCAATGTTATGCCTTTATCTTGCAAATGTATGCATGCCAATATCCCCACCAGCCCCAAAGAAACTACTTATGTCCATAAAGCCTTGAACACTCCTGAGCATACTCTGCACAAGCTCCTCATCTTCATCTTCATCTACAAAGCCCTTCACAACCTCGTTCCCCCCTACCTCTCTGCTCTGATCTCCCTCCGAACCCCTGTACGAGCCCTCCGCTCATCTTCCATACCCTCCCTCATCCTCTCACACCTCCCCTGCTCCCCCAACCACCTTCGTCCCTTCTCCTTCGCTGCCCTGCATGCCTGGAACTCCCTCCCTGCCCTCGTCCGCCTTGCCCCCTCCCTTCATACGTTCAAGTCCCTCCTCAAAACCCACCTCTTCCGCTCTGCCCTTCCTAACTCCTGCTAATCATCCCCACCCAGGATTATCTCCCATCTGCTATCTGTAAACTCCCAATTTACTGTAACCAAACCAAGAACGTGCACTTGAGCTCTCGCATCCTCATGAATGTTGCATCCCTTGTCTCTCCCTCTGTTCCCCCTTCCCTGTCTCCACTCCCAGTCTTTAGATTGTGAGCTCTCAGGCAGGGACCGTGTCTATCTTATTCTCTGTAAAGGACCAGGTACATCGCTGGCGCTATATAAAAGCTAATAATAATAATAATTATTATTATTATTATAATTGCCATACCCAGCAAATGCAATGCCAAGTTATTGTGATATTTTTTCTAACTTGGAATATCCCATCAGCGGCAGATCCTTTTCCCAAAACTTATATATATGTCAACTTTAAAAAATAAAAAAAGGGTTGAGAGTTCCTCCAATCAAAACATGTAAATCATTTTGGAAGGGATTTGTCCGAGTCATTTTTAATGAAACTGACAAGAAAACAAACCCTGTCTTGATATTTTCACTGTCAATGAAAGGTTTACTGCTGCAGTGTGGTTGCGACCTGACAAACATTTATTGTTGTGATGATTTAGTGAAAGTTGCATTCCACCCAGAAATATCATAACTGTTTCCATCAGGGTAAAGACACTCGAATACAAACAAAATGAAGTGCCTAGAGGAGGAACGGAGGAACAAGAATTTATCAAGACTGCCTGTGATTTATGAGAAGCAATGATTATAGGGCCCAGCCAGTGTGAAGCGATGATTCTATTTATCATCGTCTTCCTGATAGCTATGTGATAGGAAGTAGCATCAATATATCATCAAGGTATTAAGCTGGTGGCCCTGCAGTCTGAAAGTTATTTAGGGAGATGCCGATGGGTATTTTCAGACATTACGAGATCACAGTGAACCACGGTCAATACCCACCTGTGGTCACTGTGCCTCGAACGTCTGTTTGGCGGCCGCCAGATGTTTGCCACAGTCAATACCCACACGGGGTCATTTTCAACCACGCTTCCTGGGCTAGCCGTGGGAATGTCCCGGGAAGCGTGGTGAAAGTGATCCCCGGCGGGGACAAAAAAAAAAATCACGTCTGGTCGGGCGCCACGGCCCAGGATCACCGGCAGGATTCTGGACCGTGGCGAATTCGGCCAGACGCTGCGGCCGCATTGGCCCTGCCGCCTGCCCGTCTCCCCAGAGGGTGGGCGGCGGGAAGCGTGGAGGGGGCGGGGCCGTGCGGCCGCACGTTACACCGCGCAGCCCCGCCCCCTCCCAGATTCCCCGCCGGGATCCCCCGGCATGTCTGATACAGCGTGACGGGGTCATCCCGGCGGGGGATGATTTGGCTGTTTTCGGTACGGGGCCAAGCGGCCCCGTAACGTCTGAAAACACCCATTGTTGCAGGTGTCTGTGATGGAAGGGAAAATGTGTTAATTACCTCTTCACCCATCTGGATCTCCTGGATTGAACGAAGTAAGAGCTGTTGTCCCTCAAAAACGATCACGCAGTTTGGGTCACAACTGTGGTTCAACAAAGACATGCTGCAGAGGGAAAAAGCGGGCAATGAAGAAATGAATGCTGATCACTGAACTCTATCTACTGCACCAAGCAATTAAGTTACCACACAAGGAAACCTCCAGGTAATCAGTGATCGTTCATTAGGCAAAGAAATTGAAGGTGGGAAGACTTACACACATTCATATTTGAGACTCTACCTGGAACGTTTCCATTTCATTTTGATCATTTCCCCTTTTTCATTGTTTTGAATGGGAAAAGCAAGTGCTTAGCAGCCTTTTTGCGGAGGGATGTGAGCAGAGTTGGAAATCTACAGGGAGTGGATGAGTCAGGGGCTGAAGCAATGTGGGCTGTATACCAATCTCATCACTCCCCTTCAGACTTTGGGGTAAAACTGAAATACATTCTGGCACTATACTGCATATATAAAAGGTCTCACTCCACGATGGAATGTGGAGCTGGTGGCATCACAGAATCAGAGTCCTTCTCAGATATCCCCCAGCTTCCTTTAGAATCACAAGAAGTTTAGGCCAGATTTCCACACTGTTATAAGAGGAGAAGGTTGGAAAAAGAGTATACACTTCAATGTACAGACATCCACTGAGGGAACTGCGAGGAGAACTTCACTGAAACCTCCCACGGTGGATGTGGCAAGCAAGACACAAGTAATTTCTTTTATCTATACACTGCAGAAGAGGACCTGTGGCAGGGTACAGAAGGTTAAGCCTTTCAAGGAAATGTAGAACCAAGGGCTCACCCATGTAATACCCTTCCAACATTCAAACTAACATCACATCCCTTAATCTGTGTATGTCTTGTCCCATAAGAATGTATGCACATAATTACTGATTCCCCTGCATTTTGATGGCCCCCTCTTTCTGTTTCCCTATGGTATTCCCAATACTGAAAAGGGCATGGAGGAATGTGCCCGTGTGATATCCCTGAGTGAACTGTTCTGGAAGTAGCACAGAGCAGAGGAGGCAATCCTTGGTCCAGGACACTCTGGTCACTCCTCTACAGTTACATGGAAGTAGGAAGTGACAATGGGTGTTTTTAAACAAGAGACATCCACAAATGGCCCCCCACCGACCGTGCGTCCAACTGCTCACGTGACAGTGGTGCACGGGGGAGCACGCTGCCGTGAACCATGCAGCGACAACTCATGGCTCCACATGGCGCACTTCCAAAAAGTCATGAGTGCTCCATGCAGGGCCTGCCACATGTGTGGAGACTGCCTCCGTAACTGGGGTAGTCATGCTAGAAGCCACCTATGTGAAGTGCTCCCCACGCACGTCACGTGTGGGCGCCCCGCGGCCGTGCCACTCCAGAGGCCACAGACTCCCCTCCCTATTTTTCTTGTTTAAAAACACCCAACAGGAAACGATGCATCAGGAAGCGAAGTTTACTTTGGGAGAAATCCATCAGACAACATCATTCCTACTGGATCCTTGGAAGCAAATTCTTAGCATCAGGTGACAAAGAACAAGTAAGTGGTAAAGATTTCATACAACATTCAGAATGTGAATTTGTGCCACTAACATCTCTAAAAGAGCACTGTGTGAATGAGTCCTTAGTTTCTTATAGTTCTCTTACGAATCCTATGGTACATACACGAAGCAAGCTGGGTTGCATATTTCAGTGACAGCTGTTATTCCTACCGCTCCCAGGAAAAGTCTGGGACTTCAGAGAGAGGAAAGATTCTAGTACTGAAAATTTTACAAATATTTTAAGTATTGTTTTTTCTCAGTTTTTTGGTAATTTATTCACATTTCCAAATTTCCTATTTGTATATAGTGCCTGCTGTTTCTGTAGCCCCTTCTAGCTGCCTCGAAAGAAAAATACCCCACATAGTTTTGCCTGTGAAGAAAATCATGTCCACAGTACCTGGGATAGAGGCCAACAGCAACATCCTGCATCTCTCCATTACTGATGGTGAAACAGTTACAGGTCACCTGTAAAAACAAGGGGAAAATCCAGGATTACTACCAGTCATTTGGAAACTTCATACCCAAGTGAAAGAAACATTCAAAATAAAACATAGGGGGAGTTTGGTAATTGGATTGGAGATTTTTAAACCCAACACTGGCACTTTCATATTCAAGCAAGCACATCTGGAATATACTCTCCTGTAAAACTGCAGTTAATTAAGAGCAGAAGCATTAGCATCCTAAAAAAAATGTGGGGTTAAATACATGCAGAGGCCCTATTTTCCTATCAAGAGGACTAAAGTCATGGAGTCTGCAGAGTGCAGTGTACACATATAGGGGATGATGGGAGCTGCAAATAAATATACTGGCTGTTTCACATGAGGAATACTGCTGATGTTAAAATGTTGGAGTGTGCAGTGTATGAGCAACAGCAGAGCTCCCAGAATGAATTACACTGAAGCAAATATTATTATTATTATTATTATTATTATAAACATTTCTATAGCGCCAGTCGTGTGACCTGGTGCTGTACAGAACATAGAATTAGACGCGGTCCCTGCCTGTGGCTTCTATAATGATTATAGGAATTTCGGTTGGGCATGCATAAATACTAAAAGACTTCCCAATAGCTCACTTGTGGTAGGATATCCATTTCATGCGTGGAAAGGAGAGATAATTCAAATGGAGAAGCCAACCAAGAAGTCAGCTATCTCAATTAAGCTCACAAACAAAGGAAAATATCATCTTCCATCTTGTATCATATAGTATATGTATTCTCATATGGTTTTCAGGGATGAGGTGGTTTTTAGACATCTGAGAAAAGAAAAAATTCATTGGAACTAGAGATGGGCCCAACTTATATCACAGTTCTGAATTTCATTAGGTTCAAATTAAAACCCAAAGGCCAATATTGCTAGATAGGACAGACTCAGAGAAAGGGATTTGAATATGTACTCAGCTTTTGGGTGTTCAAAATCTGGTTTTGAATTCTGTGGTTTGAGGCCATCCAACTGTTTCTAGGCTATGTAGAAAGAATACTTTTACATTTTCAGTAGCTTGAGGGGGAATCCATTTAATAGCATACCAGAAAGATATTTCCTTTTCTCTATAAACATTCTGCTAAAAGAAAATGACTAAAAACATCAGTCTGTATGGGAAATGCCTGAATCTCTCTATTTTAAAAATGTGATTTTTTTCAAACCAAGTACTTTTACTTAGCATTGTTAATTCTCTGTGGAGGAAAAAAGAGTTGGTGTCGAGATTTGGCAGGTGTGAAAATGAGATATGGAAAAAGTCAGTGGGTTTTTCCCCCATACAGAATAACTGCTTAGAGCAGTAAACATGTACTCCTTGCTAAAGAAATATACTGATGTATATTTAAACTGTGGAATTCACAGATCAATATTTGCCAATATATTTTAACCATAAATTGAAAAACAAAATCTCCCTTCAGAATCTTTTCATAAGACCTGACAGCAAAGTTAATTTAAATGAATGAGTGTGTAGTAGGGGAATGCATTGCATTTTAAAAAAATGTTTGGATAACACTAATTAATTTGTTATTTATGTAACCCATTCAAACATGCTTGATCGCTTACACAAATAATACATCTTAATTACTTCTCTCTTACTGATATCGGAAATATACCAGCAGACAACACTTCTGAGCCAAGATTAGTCCATCTGTATAATAATCTGCAAGATGTCAAATTAGTTGTTTTTGGAGAAGACAATCAGAGGTAAAAGTGGTGTCAATAGGAAAAGCATGGAATGTAGGCATGGAATAAAATAAGGATTTCCCCCTCAACCAAAACCCTGCTAATTTTGGTTCCAAAGGAAAGAGGGAAGCCTAATTCCCTTTCCCCATGAATGCTTGTGTGTTGTTTGTGACAGATCTGTTTAGATGCAGCAGGAAATTCAAGGCCTTTTGGAGATAAGGTTGTCCAGTTGTGCTCAGTGGTGACTTCACACAGGTTCTACCAGTTGTAGTAAGAGGTTCTAGGACTTTAATTGTCAATGAGTGTCTGAACCAAAGGCCAAAGTCCTTTGGCCTGAGTTCATCTCCGAGCTGCAATATGAGGGCATCTGAAGAAGAACAAACATTTGCTTTATCTCTTTTTCAGCTTGGTCATGGTCATATCAAACTTTCACCGAAACAAGCCATCGTGAACACCTGAGGAATGTTTGACTGAAGATGAAATAGAAACTAAGAACTTTGGAAAATCTCTCTATATAGGATTCCTCTTATAGAGTTATACTAAGTTCAACCAATGATGTTTTTTTTTATCAGGATCATTCAAAAATTACCTGGAGCCTAATTTGCAACTGAAGACCAGAGCTGTGATCATCTTACTAAGAAACCAAAACAAGGACTCTACAGTAGAATGTGATGGGTTGGTTGCTCTCCTTAGTCAAATTATACCAATGCAGAAGACATGACAGGTCCTGTAAGAGGTGAATGAGTTTTCATCCCAAGAGCTGACTTGGCTCCAAGCAACATGGGTCTTGAGTTTACTACTCATTCTTTCTCACAGACAATTCCCAGTAAGGAGGGTGTTTGCCATGACTAACAACAAAACCTACAGACAAACCTTTAACAAAATTGGCTTCTATCTCCTCTTGCCTGTAGTGTTTTCAGTCACAGACAACTGTGGGTGTTAACACATGTGATGTCGGCTAGGTATGGGCGAACGCGGTTCGGCAGTTCGGAGTTCGGCCCGAACTCGGCCTGTTCGGACGACTGAACTCGAACCCGAACATACTGAACAAACCGAACAAGGAACGGCGAAATGGCCGAACAGTTCGGTCAGTTCGGATCACGTTCGGATGAGTTCGGGTGGCAAAAAAAGGTTCAGTGGAAGGTCAAACATTACAGGGAGGTGTCAGTCACTGAGGAGCAGACTTCCAGGCACCAGGGGTGGAGAGGCTTGCAAGAAACAAAACTAATTATCTGCCTCCCCCCTTCCCAACACCTTCTGAGCTGTCACCACCATTTTAGTTAAGAACAACAGCTTTTTTGTGCATGTGCAAAATGGCTCCAGTGGCCATTTTGCACATGCGCACTCTGGAGCACGGAGCTGGGCAGCATGCTGCAACAAGGGAGGCTTCCAGGAGGCCCCCACAGCAGCAGCGGGCTGGCAGAGCTTCAGTCAAGTCTAAGTAACACTCCAGGAACCCGAGGGATGGGGGCAAGGGGAAACCTGGATCCATAACAGGGATCCGCATATTGCAGACCCCTGTTACCGACTGCTTCAGATTAATCTGTAACAGCCTGTTATGGGCTTAATCTGAATCCAAAATAGATTACTCTGAATCCAAAATGCCCCCCCCCACACACTTTATGTTTAATTGTGAACTGCACCAAATAACGATGTGACTGCCAGTGCATTACTACCCAGTACATAGATGTAACATGTGTTTTTGGTTGTTTACCCTAATAAAAGCGTAGAATCATCGTAAAACGTAGATGGACGTAGAACCATCAAATGCTCGCTGTGATTTGTTTGTGGACCTTTTTGCGAATAAAATCACTCAAATTCACCACAGTTCTGATGCGACTTTTTTGCAGAGAACAGGTCAGAGGCAATAGAAGCCCCTTCTTGTCCTGTTTTATGGGATGAGTTTCGGGCGTTGTCACCCTCAGATGCGGGGGATGCTCTTGGGGCTGTTTGAGCCACCTATTGTGAACTAGACCCATGCCCGTCCTGGCTGGTTAAGGCTAGCCGGGAGAAATTTGGGCCGCTGCTGGCGGGGATAGTCAACACCTCCCTTGGGGAGGGCAGGGTGCTGGACTGTCTCAAGGAGGCGGTGGTGCGGCCCCTGCTCAAGAAACCATCTTTGGACGTTGACGCCCTTGCAGTTATCGGCCAGTCTCTAACCTTCCCTTTTTAGGGAAGGTTATTGAACGGGTGGTGGGTCGGCAGCTTCAGGGGCATTTGGACCGGGTTAACTTTCTCGATCTTTCTCGCAGTCTGGCTTTCGTCTGGGTTATGGCATGGAGACTGCGCTTGTGGCCTTGGCCGACGACCTCTCCTGTGAGTTGGACTGGGGTTGTTCGACCCTGCTAGATCTCTTGGCTGCATTTGATACCGTTGATCATGAGCTGTTGGTGACTCGGCTGCAGGACTGGGCAGGAATTGGCGGAACTGTTTTTGAATGGTTCCGCTCTTCCCCCCGGGGCCTCATGTGTGGAGTACCTCAGGGTTCCCCATCTTATCCCCTCTCTTGTTCAATGTGTATATGCAGCCTTTGGGAGAGGTTGTTAGGGAGTATGGAGTGAGAGGTCATCAACACCTCTAGTTTTCAACTGACCCAGGTCCTGCTGTCTCATTACTTTCCCAATGTTTGGAGGCTGTGGCGGATTGGATGTGGCAGAACAGACTGAAGCTCAATCCTGATAAGACAGAGGTGATGGTGGTGGGTAGGGCGAGGGAGGTACTGGCTCCCCTGATAGGGGGGGTCCGCCCTCCTGTAGCCCAGCAGGTTCGGAGTCTGGGGGTGGTGTTGGACTCGAGGTTCCGCTGGATCGGCAGGCAGACATGGTGGCTAAGGCCGCCTTCCGCCAGCTGTATCTGGTACGGAGGCTGTGTCCAAATATTTCCAGGCCCGACCTGGCCACCCTCATTCATGCCTTCATCACCTCAAGGCTAGACTACTGCAATGTGCTGTACATGGGGCTTCCCTTGTTTCTGGTTCGGAGGCTGAAGCTGGTGCAGAATGCGGCGGCCCGTCTCCTTATGGGGACGGGAAGGCGGGAGCACGTAACACCTGTGCTCCGTACTCTGCACTGGCTGCCTATAGCATACCAAGCCCGATTCAAGGTGCTAGTGTTGATCTATAAAGCCCTCCACGGTCTGGGCCCCTCATACCTTGGGGACCGCCTCGCCCTCCACGCCTCAGAGCGATCCCTGCGGTCCACCAGGGGCGCCTTTTTGGAGGTTCCCTGTGTAAAGCGGGGGGGCCACAATGGAGAGGGTGTTCTTAGTGGCCGGGCCAAGGCTCTGGAATTCCCTCCTGGAGGAAGCCCATCTGGCCCCAGGTCTGTTGGCGTTTTGGCAAGCCTGCAAGACCTGGCTGTTTGCCCAGGCCTTTGGAGGGGAGGGTGGGGTAGGGGGTTGAAGATTTTTTATGTTGAGGGGGGTTGTATTTTTAAAACATTGTTTTAATTAATTTTATTGTGTGTTTTTATGCTGTAAGCTGCCCCGAGATGCCGTAGGCATGAGGGGGCAGCTAACAAATATTTATAAATAAAAATAAATATAAAAATAAATAAATATGCTGATGACACCCAGCTATATCTCTCATTTTCCTCTGACTCAGGCCTGGCAGTTTCAGTGCTTACCCGGTGTTTGTCGGCTGTGGGGAATTGGATGAGGGCGAGTCGCCTGAGACTAAATCCTGACATGACGGAGGTGATGGTTGTGGGGAAGGCTGAGAGAGCGGTGGCCCCCATCATTAATGGGGTCCAGCCTCCCCTGGTTTCTCAGGTCTGGTGGTGCTCCTGGACCCACAACTCTGCCTGGATGCCCAGGTGGCGGCTGTGGCAAAGGGAGCATTTCGCCAATTACATCTGCTGCATCGGCTTAGGCCATATGTCTCGAACTCGGACCTGGCCACAGTCCTTCATGCTTTTATTACCTCGAGACTGGATTACTGCAATGTGCTCTACGTGGGGCTACCCTTGGTGCTGGTTTGGAAGCTGCAGCTGGTGCAGAATGCAGCAGCCCGTCTCTTGACTGGGACGGGTCGACGCGAGCATATTACACCGGTGCTTCGCTCTCTGCACAGGCTGCTGATAGGTTTTCGGGCCCAATTCAAGGTGTTGGTGTTGACCTTTAAAGCCCTAAATGGCTTGGGCCCTGCCTATCTGTAGGGCCGCCTCACCCTCCGGGTCCTGGATCGATCCCTGCGGTTGACTGGGGGCGCCCTCCTCGGGGTTCCCCGGGTATCTACTATGAGGTTGACATTCTCCGTGGTTGCGCCGCAGCTGTGGAACTCCCTCCCGTTCGAGATCCACTTGGCTGCCGACCTCCCCTCTTTTCGCAGACAATGTAAGACCTGGCTGTTCTGCCAGGCAGGTGCGGCTCACCTTGGAGGACGTTGGGGCGCTGACCCCCCCAAGTGCCCCACCAGGCGCCGCGCCGCCGCTCTAGTGAAAAAAAAAACCAAAACCTCCCCGCCACCCGCAGCAGCCTCTGCCTTGCCTTTGCTTCAGAGCGGAGGCTGCTGCAGCACTGTGGTCAATTTCATGTCAGTTTCACTGAAACTGACCACAGCGCCACTGCAGCAGCCTCCGCTCTGTTTGCAAAGGCAAGGCAGAGGCTGCTGC
>QEPC01003457.1:2106435-2120698 GCA_003113815.1 Sphenodon punctatus
GTTTTGCCACTGTTTCCCTGTGCTTGGGGTTTATACATTATTCATTTTAAGCTTGAAGTGCATTTTAGACTGGGTTTTCTTCCATCTGATGTTAACCCTGGGAACTCCTGGCTGCTGGATTATGCCCTGGTTCCGCCTACCATTGCCCTGGCTCCGCCTACCGTTGCCCTGGCTCCGCCCACCAGCTCGCCGGAAAGCTGCCGGCGGGCCGGATGGCCTTACTGCCCCTCCAAACTAAAAAGCCACCAGCCGCCCCTGCCGCCAGGCCTTTCCCGAGGGAGATGGGGGGGCGGGGGGAGGTGGGGTTAGGGTAGGGTGGGGGGCGACGGGGTTTTATATTATTTTTAATTGTCATTATTGTTGTTTGTTTTAATGTTTAAAATGTTTTTTAAAATGTTGTGAGCCACCCCGAGATGTCTGAGGCAGGAGGGGGCAGCATATAAATTTTATTATAAATAAATAATTATATAAATAAATAAAAGACAAGCAAATCAAAGGCTGACGATTTTAGGAACCCTTTCAGTATAGGCCTGTATCTGGCACTTATAAAAGTCCAGCCTAGACCTGAAGAAAGAAATGACAATTGCAATAAAGTGCAAATTTGTAGTATACAAAATACTACAGGCACCGTGGGCACACTGGTACCAATAATTTGCCTAGAGAAACCAACGTTATTTCTTGCTCTCAGTACAGGAAAAACACCTGGGACAATCTCAGATGTACATAAGTACTCTCAAGTGCTGAGGTAATGGTGATCAAGGAACATGCCTTTAATAATCAGTGTGATTTCATGGAGAAGTAGATCAAAAAGGTCTATCAAATCATTCCTCTTTAAATTTTATTTGTCTTAACCAAAGATTTTTAAAAACCCATGAAAACCCTCCACATCAAAATGATTAATGGGCATTTAAGAAGGATCCACATATGGGAGGTTATCATCAGAGCTATGGTACCTATCACTCTGAACTCAATAAGGGTGAATACTCAACACAAGAACAGGGACATAGCTAGATTGCAATGGTCTATGGTGTAAAAGATGGAATGGGCCTCCCTTGCCCCGTCCTCATCTCCGCCTCCACGCAAGATGCACATTCATTCCATATACATGGTGGGCCCCACAGGATTGTGAGCCTTGCTGCATCTGCTGCACCTAATATAGCTACACCCCTACACAAGAGAGGTTTTAACAAACCATATTCAGTCAAGTTTATCATGCTCAGCTTTCTTAGATACAAAAACCCAGAAGCATGAATTTCATATCACAGAGTTTTAAGAAAACTCTATCACAAACTATTCAGGATTTCCCCATATTTGTGAAGCACTGGCAATAGATTTACTCCATAAACCCACACCATTGCAGAAGCAGTACACTGGAGCTGCCTGTTGTGAGACAAAGTGAACACACCATTACTTTTCAGAACCTACTGGGGATAAAAACAACAAAGAAAACCTTTGCTAATTACAGTATATGAGTGAGGCATTGTTCTCTGCAGTTTTCTTGATTGTGCCATAGGGGCTGCATGCACATACACTGATGATTCTATTGTTTTTCAAATTTTGTGGGTTTTGTAGTCAGCCACAGCAGTAGAAGCACAATATGCAACTAACTCTGTAGTTCTTCTGAGTGCACAGTAGGAGGTCACCCATTTCCAAATTACTCAGGGTAAACTACCCAGAGGTGCCAGAAAACAGAAGGTAACAGGCAGAAAGGATGCAGAATAAAAAGCTGCTCCTCAGTGCATATGGAGTGCAGTGCATATTGCTCAGTGAAGTCAACTTAGGCCGCTTTTAGACGAGCTTTAGCGAGAAACTCAAAAGATATTCCTTCAAATCTAGAAATTCTCTCCACGCATCTCTTGCTACACACATGTGCAGTTACATGCACTATGAGATTCTGCCAAAGAGACTGGCCTTCAAGAGCTACTGCAATGCAAGTAATCACTGTTGTGTCCCATTACACTGGGAGCTTCAGAAGTTAATGACACAGTCTTCCTAGATTAAAACAGACAGGCAACTTTATTCTTGCTGTTCATAGCACAACATGGTCTAGTTAACTGTCTCCAAACAGCCCCGTCTCCTAGTCCACCATAAAACTGGGATACTTGTCTGAAAACAAAGGGTATTCTTACATACTGGTTAGTATCATGGAATGGATCCTTCATAAACACACTACTATTGATATCGAGGTATTTAATTTGCGGTCTTAAAAGAATGCACGACCGGAAATACGGCACGATCACGGTGCTTCTAAACACCGCTCGCAGCACTTTTACATGCCGCATGGTTACAGGCGTGAGCAGCATCCACTTGTCTAAAAAGGCCCTATGTAAGCTTTAGGGCATTTTAGGCAGAGGGTGTTTTCAGACATGACGATAGACCACATTTCCATGCTTTGACCTGTGTGAAATATGGGCTACTGTCACATCAAAAACCGCCGCCAGATGTTAGCCAGGGCTGTTCCCTTGGGCGCTGTTGTCACTTAGCCCAGGCAGTGAGTTGGGTAAATCCCCAACTCACAGCCCGGGCTAAGTCCCAACGTTGCCTGGGGAACAGCTGCCCGACAGGGTATAAAGCGTGCCGTAATGTTTGTATGGCCATTTTACCTAACATGGTCTGGGGTGGCGGCGGGGTCAGGCGCCATGGCAGCCATCATGGCTGCCCATCACCTGGGGTGGGGACACTCCACACAGCATGGGGGCGGAGGTGGGCAGACGCAAATCCGTGCATTTCCCTGCTCCTTTCCTGGCCCAGATGCCGTAACATTTGTTTGGCAGTTGGGCCAACTCCTGCCTCTGTCCGGTGAAGTCCATGGTGGTGGCAGGAACCGTCATGTTTGAAAGCACCAAGAGTGTGGAGCAGCAAAATACATTAAAGGATCATTCACACATTGTTCTTCCACCAGGGAAAGCCAAACGATAGCTCTGCTTGGGATGTCTTCTTCTGTAGGTGGGGGGGGGCATTGTGCGGAGTGGATTTGTCAGGCAAACCCTCATCAGTGTGCATGCAAGTGCGCACCCTGCTGGTAGAACCATGTGTGGGTGAGCCCCAAGTGATGGGCCAAATTCATAGTGGGATGGGGAAGCAGCTGCCGCAATTTATTCTCTTTTCTAACCAGGAAGTCTCTTCCCAGGACTCAGAGGCTGTAGATATATGACCTTTGTGGATGGAGCTCTTACCCCTCTTTCCAAGCAGCGGGAAGATTTAGGGCAGCATTTTCTGGACTGGTTTCTTTATGAGGAGGACAAAACTGGAGTTTTATGATGCATTATATAAATCTGTTTATTTACAGTTTTAGAGTTGAGGAGGAGTGGATGGGAATCAGCCAATAGGGATTTTGTCATTAACTTTGATGGGGTCAGCATTGCAGCACAGTTTATAACTCACATTAAAAATGACAGTATATATTCAATTATCAGTTAGACATTTAACAGCAGATGCTATAGTCAGTATTCAGGATTTGTTCATTTTCTGTTACAAGCTATCCATACTACAGTACACGTGACTTGCTAATATTATCCAAAACACTGAAAACTAAAGTACACGTTCAAATACCTCTCTCTTTTGTAAAGCATTATTCTTGCTCTCTTATTGGATGCAGGGGTGCTGAACTTCATAGCAAGTCCAAGGGTGCACCCTTACGTCTGCATGCTTGCAGCAGGGTCTGTTTGAAACGGACCCATGTTCCTCCTGTGCACAGAGCTGCGAGTGGATTAGCCACTGCTCTAGGCTGCCCCCCACAGCTCTAAGGCCCTTTTTGCATGGATGCAGTGGGTGGGGGGAAGGGTGTGCGCCAGGAGCAGGTGGAGGTGGGTGTGTTCCCTTTCTCATGGGTGCACACCCACCTGCACCCATCTCCACCCACAGAGCCTCCTCTATTTTTTCAGATGGCTCCGTGGGTGGGTGATGGGTGGAGATGTGCGCTCCCGGTGCACCCCCACCCCCACCCACTACCCGTGGTATTTCCACGGGCGGACATCCATCCCCCTGCATACCCAGCAGGGGCGGGCTGTCCGTATAAAAATGGCCCATGTCATTATCGGGGGATAGCCCCCGTCCGGGAGTGGAGCTGCAGTGGCCGTCTGCCAAGTAGATGGACCACTGCTCCACCTCTGGCCAGTGCCCCAAGTTTGGGTGGCCTGTTCCACTGTCAGTGCTATGGGATGTCCTGGAGCACCACTACTGGGGCTGGAGGCTCGTGGAGCAGGCAGCACCTGCTCCGCCTGTACATCTGGCAGACCACCTTTAAATGGACGACCCACTCAGGTGTGATGCGGAGCAGATGTGTGGGTGCAATTCATATAAAAGCACCCAGTGTGTTTGTTGACTAACTTGACACATTCAGTTGGATTCAATAACAAAGGAAAAAAACTGATTATATTACATATTAACTCCACCTGATCTGCTCATATTCTTAAATTTATGCACAGAACTCAAGTATTGAGCGGACTCATGGCTTTTGAATTCATTGGCTTTCACTACACACCAGACTTCTCATTGGTGCCAATGGGAGCTCTGAGAGTACAAACAAGAAAAAAATATTGAGGAAAGCCTTTCTTGTACTATTTTGACCCCTCCTATGAAACCTGTTCTATAATATTTTTGTGAAAGCCTGAGCTCATGCAATTTCTTGATGAAAAGATAGTTGTGGATAAGGCACTGAAACTTTTGAGGATGCCAGTTTAAACAGCCTAACTTTTTCTGCCTCACCAATCATTAACCTTGAAATATTTATAATGAAATTGTGGGACTGCTATAATTTGTTACATTCTAATGTGAATTAGAACAACTTGCATTGCTATGCTTGTGATGCACGATGCTGTTCTACATACATGATTAATCGAATGCTGTGAAGTAAATCTAACTTGCCTCCATCGCAGAGCTATAAATCAAGGGTCTGCTTTCTGAATTCATACGGCTTGCATTCACATCCCTATTAGCATCCAACCAGACGCATAATACCAAGGCCAGAGCTGGCCCAGTGCAGGGGCAACTAGGCCTATGCCCTTGGCCCCTGCATGGTCCTCAAACCGCCTCCATCTGCCAGGAGCTGCTGTGCAGAGGCATGTGCTGGGTCCTAAAACCTCTCCTGTCTGCCAGGAACTTCTGCCAGTAGCTATGCGAAGGAGACCCTATGGCAGATTTGTGCCCCCCTGGCTCCACAAACCCTATGAAATGGCTCTACCTACGGTTGCCTCAATGTCCAGATAAGAGGCCAAATTTAGCTTCAGTATAAATGGGTTCAACTCTGTTGACCTCAAAGGTTCTATGTTTCCTTAACACCAGGGCTGAACTTTGTTGGGACGCAATTTAAAGACAGTAGAAAGTTTTCTCAAGAAAATCCTTAAAATGATAAAACTTCATTGCCTTTATGACTGAATGTGAAAAGATTATAACTTTAGTGGAGTCAATTCAATTCAATTTTATTATGGCTGGCTTTCGCCTTTGCCACCAAACAAATATACATATAAATAAAACATCAAATACCATAATTAACATCACAGTATTTCTATCCATTTTATATACTCCAATTACTTCACTTCAACTTTCGGCAAATGGCATCAGTCGATCTTTCATTTGGTCCTCTAGTTATTAAATTAGCCCAATTTGCTAGATTAGAATTAAGGAAAGGTTACTGTCTATGGTTATCTGTATTTTATAACCAAATGTTCTCTCTTCATAACCAGTAAAGCAAAGGATGCCAAAGCCTTTATTGCCTCTTCCTGGGAGAGTGTGAGCAGATATAAATAAGCCCTGTCATCACCTAGAGAGAATCCATCTTTCATCAAGGGGACCAACCAAGCTGCACGTAAATCCTCAAAAAGAGGACACCTCAATTAGTGGAGTCATACTAAAGAAGACAGCCCAAGGTGCTTTCAACTTCTCCATTTTAGATCCCTGGAGTGGTTTCTCCTGATCAGCCACTTGATTTTCTTTCATGGCACCAGGCTGAGTTGAGTAGCTAGCTACGCTGAGGAACACAGCGGGTGAAAACAGACATGACGCTAACTCCACTTTAACATTTCTTATGCTTGTTGCAGGGCTGCACAGGGCACCAATACAGCTCTGTAACATGCATAAGAAATGTTAAAGCGGTGTTGAAGTGGAGTTAGCGTTAGGTCTGTTTTCACCCACAGTGATGCTTGCCAGTGGGACAGTTAAATTTGTCCAGAGGTTAGCACAGTACTTAAAGCACATGTGCTCCAGGCATCTTTTTTCAGTTACTCAGCCATAGTGGTGCAATTGTGAATGGAATGGAATGAAAATAGGTTACAGCAAAGTTACTCTTCTGCCCTTAATCCACACACATTTCTCCAGTTTTTCAAATACAAATATTTAGATATGAAGTTGAATGGATTGCTAAACGTGTTATTACTAGGAGAAATGGTTTGTTTACCATGGGCATTATAAAAAAAGAAAAAGTCCACGATTCTATTGCATGCATAGCACTGTGGAGACACGGAGACATGCCAAGTTAAAAATTGGGGAAAAAACAAAAGTTACTTCTGGGGGAAGAGAAACAAGGTATTTGTTAGGTTCTGCATGATTTCAACATTACTGATATTTGCTAGGTATAAATGAAGCAAGCTAAGATTAGCCATCTCACAAAAGTGTTCCTTTGGCAGCAACCCCCATCTCAGATAACATGCTCTTGCAGCATGCCAGAATGGGAAAAGGCTTTGCAATCAACCAGATTTAGCCAGCCATGCAGCATCTACCTGTGCAAAAGAAATCGTTTGTTCAGTTGGTCAGGTTAAAATTGGCAAGAATGTGAGAGTGTTCGAGTGCTTTCTGCCTTTTTGAAGCTCATTTTTTTTGGAACCCAGGCAATGGTTCCCAAATTTTAACTGTGACCCCATTTTCAGACTTGCTAGATCTAATGACCTCAGACTACAGTAAAGTCATGCAAAGTATATCAAATGTCAAAAAGGATAGTGATCCAATCCACAGATGATGTAACCTTAATTGGGATCCATAGTTTGGAAACCTTGGACATTTTTCCATGTTGCAGCATAGGGATGTGCGAATAGAACGGGGTTCGGCTGTTCGGCCGTTCGGTTTGAAAACCGAGTTCGGGTTTGGTCGTTCGGTTTGAAAACTGAGTTCCGGTTCGGTCGGTTTGGCGGAGTTTGGTCCCACCAAACGTTCGGCAGAGTTTGGACCTGCCGCAAGGCTTGGGGAGCTCCAGGGACCCCCAGGGGTGCCCGTGGTGACATGGCAGGCAATCAGAGACCCAGCAGCAGCAACAGCAGAGACCAGAAAGGCTTGGTGCTTGGCACCCCGGGCTGCCCGGACAGGCAGGCTCAGCGCTTGGCCCCTAGGGGTGCCCATGGCGGCATGGCAGGCTATCAGAGACCCAGCAGTAGCAGCAGAGACCGGGAAGGCTTGGCGCTTGGCACCCTGGGTTGCTGGGGCATTGCAGGCTGGCAGGTCTCCAGTTCTGCTTGCTGTATGCTGGCTGGGTTCTCCATTTCTAGTCGCTATCAGGGCAGGTGCTGGCTGGCTGGCCACATGAATCACCACCGGGCAAGGCTACTTGACCAATTTGCAGAAGAGTTGGTTGAGATCTGGTGAGTAGGATGCCAGCCTGCAATGCCCGGCCCCGTATGGGGAGGGAGGCAGCTGTAGGAGGGAGGATGTGGAGCAACCCAAAAGACTGACATGACAGACACATTCACTGGCCAATTATTGCATGCTTCTAGCTTTACAGGACCAATCGGTAGTGGCTCTGAGGCGGGCATAGGGGGCGGCCCTCAGGTGGGCATCGAAGGGACATAACTGGGACTTTGGGAATAGCATCCCAAAAATCAGGACACACAGTTTACACATCCAGGCTGGCCAATCACAATCACATCCTGCAGCACTGCGACAGAGGACATAAGAGAATCTCTATTGGCTCTTTCCTAAACAGATGCTTCTGAGTTCCCAGTAACAAGTGGGGGAGAGATATTGGGATGGTCGCAGCACAGAATGAGGATATTTGGCTGACATTTCTGCTGGTCAGTTGGCATCACAAACCGATCTTATACCACAGTGACACGTAAGAGAATCCCTGGCATAGGCTCCTTCTCTGCATATGCTGTGCAGGCATATAAAATTGGTACCCTTTATCACATCTTTCTGATATTTGGCAGAGATGATCGTGAAAGTGTGATATAGCCCTGCCAAAGTTCATGTACACTGGTTGGACTACAAAGATGTTACAGTCAGATATACACTTATAAGTTAATTGCTCCCTGATCAAGCGGGGGAGGAAGCTGGCATTTCAGGATGGGTGGAGCAGTGACAAAAGCCCAGTCAGCGCTTGGGGCTGGCACCCCCACTCGGCCGGGCGTTGCAAGCTTGTCTCGTATTCAACAGAACTAAAGAAGCTCTACTGCCAATTGGTCAAGCCTTGCCCGGTGGTGAATCATGTGGACACCCAGTAGCAGACATTGGATTGCCAGGGCACAGAACCCGTGGCACAGCAGAGGCAGCAGCAGATGTTGGATTGTAAGGGCACAGAACCCTTGGCACAGCAGAGGCAGCATTGGCAGCAGCAGCGGACATTGGATTGCCAGGGCACAGAACCCGTGGCACAGACAGCAGAGACAGCATTGGCAGCAGCAGCGGATATTGGATTGCCAGTAGCAGAACCCGTGGCACAGACAGCAGAGGCGGCAGCAGCAGCAGGATTTGCCTGTGCACAGGAGCCAGGATGGTAGGATATCAAGGGAAGAGCTCCCATACAGCAGCAGATGGCAGCAGCAGGATTGCATGGAAACATTTGGATTTGCCAGGGCAGAGCACCCACGGACCAGCAGACAGCAGCAGCAGGATTACCAGGCCAGTGGGGCACATCACCCAGGTTTGCCAGGGCAGGCAGACAGGCACCTTGGCATGAGAGTCAGGCAGGCTGGGGAAGGGTTTCAGCTTTGCCCACAGGGCGGGCAGACAGGCAGTATGGCATGAGCAGAAGGCAGATTGCGGCAGGCTTTGATAGGCCACATGGGCTGGCAGGCAGTCAGGCAGCGTGGCATGAGCAGAAGGCAGACTGAGGCAGGGTTTGATCTAGGCCACCTGGGCGGGCAGGCAGACAGGTAGCATGGCATGAGCAGAAGGCAGGCAGACTGAGGCAGGGTTTGAGGTTGGCAACCAGGGCGGGCAAACAGGCAGCATGGCATGAGAGGCAGTCGGGAAGGCAGGCTGGGACCTTGGCAGGGCAATCAGATAGGCTGGCAAAGACTGTGCAGCGCAAGAAAAAGCCAGTCACGTAGGCGGACCAAGATCGTCTAGACAGAGGCTGGCTGGCAGGCTTACAGTTTCCCAGTGCCACCCTGCGTCATGAGGTCAGTCAGATAGGCCGGCCAAGGCTGTCTAGTATATGAGAGAGAGAGGCAGGGCGGGCGCCGGGCATTGGGAGGGACAGCACCACAGCACAACAGCAGCAGTCCAGATCGAGGAGGAGCCCCGTCCCAAGACTGCCCCTGGCATGGGATGGCGTGTGCCACTGCACCATCAATCCATGTCCAGGGACAGTTTGGGGAATCCCAGCAGAGGAAGGTTCAGCAGGAAGAGCAACTGCTCCACCAACTTGACCCCCAGTCTTAGGTGGTGCAGCAACCAAATGTCCCCCACCATGGAGAACACCTGCTCGCTGGGGACACTGGTTGGTGGGCAGGACAAGAGACCCTTGGTCACTTTGGACACGCCTGGCCACATGTTGGTCTTGCTGGCCCAGTAGGCCAAAGGATTGCTGCTGGGTTCTATGCATGGCTCCTCCTCCAGGTAGGTCTCCACTGCTGCTGAGGCGCCATCGTGCTCCCTCTGGTAACTCTGTCTGGGTACCATCTCCACCACTGCCCTCAGCCATGCTGCTTGCCTTAGTGTGCACGACCCTATGCTCCCCAGACTGGCCTGCACATAGTAATGCAACACAGTAAGCATGGGGACACATGGCTAAATTATGGTGTCAACACACAGCCAGACCCCCATTTCTGTTGTGCCTAAAGTTGCCCATAGTCTAACTAGGTCCAAAAATGGTTAACACAAGAACATAAGAACTATTATCCATGTTAGACAGATACATGGATAACAGCACCATCAGTGGCTATTAGACAAAATGGGCATCCTCTGGGTGTCCTTAAACCTCTAACACCTGAAAGCCGTGAATGAATGACAGGTTCCATAATTGCCCTCATGCACTCTCTGAATTATCCAGTACTGACCACTATCGGAAGCAGGATACAGTGCTACGGAGGGACCACTGGCCAGTTGACAGTTCTAATGTTCTTAAGTGTTTAAGTGCTGAATTTGGCTTCAAATTCCCAAATGTTCCCTGTTAATTCTCCAACTGTCTAATTCATTTTCCAGTCCTTTAAGATTATTCTACTCTGTCTAAATATCTGTGAGAATTCAAAACTGGGAAATCCTAATGGAAAATAAAATGAAGATTCCGATTTACATCACAACTGGCTACATTAGTTATTATATCCTAAACCAGGAATGGCTACCCTCATTCTTGATGCTGCTCATGGAAATAACAGGAGTAAGTGGAAAGGGTTCCCTCTAGATGAGACCTGAGTACGTTAGGATGCAATATCCATGAAGTGCCTTAAAAATTAGATTAGTTGTACCTCTCCTTTTCTGTGCAAATGAGTTGAGTCCTTAAGCTCTCAACAAATTGCAAATGCATATCTCACTTGTGCAAAGTTTGGGCACCTCCCTCTGAAGGAGATACCGAAATTATACTCATTTCTCAGAGAGAAATGCTGTAGCATTATTCTGCCTTCCTTCTTTGGCAATTGCTACTTGTCTTCTTTTGACACTTAAATTAGAAAGAAAAAAGAAGATTAAAAAATCCACTGTTCATTTTAATGATTTATTCTTTAAAGCAAAGGAATGAAAATAAAGTATGACCTATTTAGATGCATTTATTTATTTCACATCCTCCTTTATCCCTTCTCTCCAGCCGCCAGTGCAACCTACCTACGATTCAAATCAGGTTATACTGCATATTAGCTTTTACATTCAATGGGACAAATTCACCTCGGATTTAACTCCCATAAATGCCAATGGAGTAGCCCAACTTTTATTTTCTTCTGAAAATTCCTTGTTGAAATCTTTCTTTGGAAAGAAGTAAATACACTAGACAGCAAATGTGCACTGTGTTTTACCACCACTACCACCTCCCTTCCCCTCAGATAATTGGCAGCCCTAATACCTGACAGAAGCAGGTCATTTTAATTATGCACAGAGCTATACATTATGAAATTGTACAAGCTGCTCATAAAACACTGATGTGGAATTTCATAAACAAAGCTGCTCCTGTCTTAAAACCTGTTACCCACTGATTACCATATGCCTTCAAAATACCTTTGAACTCACCCCAAACCCTTTTCTGACAAGGGCTTAGGAATAAGGTCAACAGATTGTGGAGATTGACACTGCAGCATACCTTCCCAGGTATTCGGTGGAAGACAACCTGGAGTTCCGTAGCCCCAGTAATTCACAACCAGACGGTAGTCATCAAATACATGAGAGCAGGTGGCAATTAGAAATTTAGCAGGAGGAGGCAAGAATGTGAATCAAAGGGGCCTGCTATGTATTTAATCATGAAATGTTAAACTATGCAAGTGATTGATCTAACAAGATGCTTCCAGGTGGGAGAGGGGTACCAAAAAGATGCTACCTCACAAAACGTTGCAAAATAGTTAAATTCAGATCACAATTCCACAAACCTGCTTCATTCATTCTGATAAAGAGAGACATTATGGGCATTTTTACACACGTTGAAGTTATGGATGTTTCCATCTTCTGGGTTTACAAGCCCACAAATAAGTTCTGGATGCATTTTCACACAAACACTGCCCTGAAGCAGCCTAAAGTAGCCACAGCTGTAAACGCGACAGGCTGCCATGGAACCCAAGTGACCACAGCTGCCTGGAGCAAAGCCGTTTACCAGGAGAAGCTTTTACACACAAAAGTTCTGGGAGAAGTTTTACGCAGAAGTTCAAAGATCCGAATGTTTATGATCTGGGTGAGTGATTTAGACACACAGTAAGTTCAGGATGTAACAGCAAACATCCAGGAGAAATGTGTGTGTAAAAACACCCATTGGATGAAACTATCTAATGTCTCTAAACCAAGGTTTCCCCATCCATGCAGGGATGGGGAAAGCTTTCCCAACCTCAGCCCACATTGAAAATCAGTACAAGCCCTAAGAACCTCATAGAAGTTAGGGGTGGGGGTGCATAAGGAGTAGGGGTGGGACTTCACCCCAAAAAATGGATACCGGTTTTACCAGATACCGGTTCCCAAAAATCCGGTTTACCGGATTAGAACCGGTATACCTGTACCGGTATTTTCCCACTGATTTCAATGGGGAACTGTCCCCATTGAAATCAATGGGAAAAAACAAAAAAAACACTTTCTCTTCCCCGTCCAGGCTGCGCGGGTGGAAGGGGGGTCACCCCACACCCACCCTGCCCAGCCTGGATTTTTTTTAAAGTTTTTTTTAGCCGAAGTCCCTGCTAGTGCGGGCTCCAGGCCGCTGCCATGCCGGCGGCGGCGACCCGAAGCCCGTACCAGCAGGTACTAGGGTGATCCCTGGGGTGGAGGGTGGTTTAACACCCCCCCATCCCAGGGATCACCCTACCCCCCCACCGCTTGACTAGGAAGTCAAGCGCTTGACTAGGAAGTTCCCTGGAAGGCCTAGTCAAGCGCTGAAGCCAGCCAGCGCTGAAGCTTCCAGACTGCCGTGCAGCCGCCGCTGCCCGGAGCGCAAAAGGTAGGCGATCCCTGGGTGGGGGGGTAGGGTGATCTCCCTGAGGTGGGTTGTGTGTTAAACCACCCTCCACCCCAGGGATCACCCTAGTACCTGCTGGTGTGGGCTCCGGGTCGCCGCCGCCAGCACCATGGCGGCGGCCTGGAGCCCGCACTAGCTGGGACTTGGGTAAAAAAAATGTCTTTAAAAATCCAGGCTGGGCAGGGTGGGTGGGGGGTGTCCCCCCTTCCACCCGCGCAGCCTGGACGGAGGGAGGGAAAAAATGTTTTCCCCTTTCTTTCTTTTACATTGCGGCCATTCATTTCAATGGCCGTAATGTAAACAAATCTGGCATGGGGGAACTGGCACCGGTACCCCCAAATAACCGGATTAATCCGATACTGCCGGTACAGCAAAATACTGGCAGTATCGGATACCGGGGGAACCGAACTTCTCACCCCTAGTAAGGAGTGTGCTCAGGAAGAGGAGAGTCCAGATCATAGATTTGTGCCATGGAACTAACCCCCATCGTTGTGTGCGTGCCCTCATTTCTCCTCCCTTACCCTGAGCTCAATCTTTTATTTCATTCATTCATATTTATACCCCACCTTTCCCACATGGATCAGGGTGGCTTACAGCATATAAGAAATACGCAAATATATACAAAATTCCCTAAAAAAACCCAACACGTAACCCCCTAGAAACCTCTCACCTAGCCACTATCCCCACCTGCCAAAAGCTTGGTCAAAAAGAAAGCTCTTACATTGTTTCTGGAAATCATTCAGGCTCTTTCAGTGCTTTGGGGGAGGAACTGGATCCAGGGGTCAGAATCCAAAAACTGGAAAGGGGCCATAAAATTTTTTGCCATGGGTTGCATTCTGCCACTGAAGCTCTCCATCCCTAATCTAAAGGCACTGGAGCCTTTTTCAATGTGTGGGACCAAGGTGCAAGCTGGGAGAGAAGAGGCTGCACTCAGTGAGGCAGATCAGCCCTCCTCTCCATAACACACACACATTCCTTCTCATTCTGAAGCCCTAGATCCAGCTCAGATCCTTAATATCCAGTCCTGGACTGGTGCCACTGCTCTTGCTGCCATTGGGTGCGGACGCACTGCCTGTGGAAAGGCAGTGCTAAGACCAAGTACTGTCGTCACTACTATAGGTAGTTTTCACAGTTGTGGCTGCCTCTGGTATATCTTTTGTCAAAAAGTGTGGAGCACAACCTCCTTCCCTTTTAAAAATCAAGAGGAACCATAAGAACATAAAAAGGACATAAAATCAAGAGGAACTATAAGAACATACTGGGTCAAACCAACAGTCCATCGAGCCCAGCATTCTGTCTCAGACAGTGGCCAATCACGGGGGCCTGGGAGAAGCACCCAACAGGTCACCATGCTATCCATTCCCTGTGGGTCATCCCCAGGCTCCCGACAGTAAAGGGTTTTGTTCCCCAATCCTATCTGGCTAATAGCTGCTAATGGACCTATCTTCCAGAAACTTGTCCAAACCTCTTTTAAACTCA
>QEPC01003457.1:2121255-2148518 GCA_003113815.1 Sphenodon punctatus
GCATTATGTACTCATAATTTGGATTATTTTTCCCAATGTGCATCACTTTGCACTTGTCCACATTAAATCTCATCTGCCATTTAGATGCCCAGGCACCCAGTCTTGTAAGATCTTGCTGCAGGTCCTCACAGTCTGCTCGTGTTCTGACTACTCTGAATAACTTGGTGTCAGATTGTAAGCCCTAGGGCAGGGACCGTATCTATTCAATTACTTTGTACAGTGCCAGTTACATTGCTTGTGCTATATAAATGCATGTTAATAATAATAATAATAATCTGCAAATTTTATCACCTCACTCTTAACACCCTTTTCTAGATCATTAATGAATACATTGAAAAGAACTGGTCCCAGTACAGATCCTTGGGGCACACCACTTTTTACATCCCTCCATTGTGAAAAATGGCCATTTAGTCCCACTCTTTGGTTTCTATCCTTCAACCAGTTACCAATCCATAGCAAAACTCTACCTCCTATCCCATGACTTTTTAATTTTCTCAAGAGTTGTTTATATGGGACCTTATCAAAAGCTTTCTGGAAATCCAGGAACACTATATCTGCTGGGTCTCCCCCGTCCACATGCTTCTTTACGCCCTCAAAGAATTCCAAGAGATTAGTGAGGCATGACTTCCCTTTGCTAAATCCGTGCTCTTTGCCATTAAGCCATGTTTATCAATATGCCCAGTGATTCTGTTTTTAATGATAGTTTCCACCATTTTGCCCGGCACAGACGTCAAGCTTACCAGTCTGTAGTTTCCAGGATCACCTCTGGATCCCTTTTTAAATATTGGGGTTACATTTGTCACCCTCCAAGTTCCCAGGTACAGTGCCAGATGCCAACGTTAGGTTACAAATTACTACTAGTACGTTTGCAATTTCACATTTGAGTTCCTTCAGAACTCTGGGGTGAATACCATCTGGTCCCGGTGATTTGTTTGTATTAAGCTTGTCAATTTGCTCTAGAACCTCCTCAAGGGTCACGCGGATCTGTGACAGTTCATCCAATTAATCACCTACAAAGCAGGGTTCCGGCGTGGGTATCTCCCCAACATCCTCCACAGTGAAGACCGAAGCAAAGAACTCGTTTAGCTTCTCTGCAATGTCCTTATCCTCCCTGAGTGTCCCTTTTACTCCCTGGTCATCTAATGGTCCAACTGACTCCCTAGCAGGCTTCTTGCCTCTGATATACTTGAAAAAGGGTTTATTATTTGTTTTTGCCTCTTTAGAAAGTCTCCTTTTAAATTCTTTCTTGGCCTGCCTTATTAGCACCTTACAGTTACGTTGCCAGTGTTTATGCTCCTTTGTATTTTCCTCATTGGGGCTAACTTTCCACTTTTAAAGGATGCCTTTTTGGCTCTAATAGCCTCCTTTCCATCTCCATTTAGCCACAGTGGTAGACGTTTAGTCCTCCTAGTACCTTTTTAAACTTGTGGGATGCATGTAATCTGGACTTCCAAGATTACCCTGGTACCCCTGGCTCCAGCATTCCTATCGACATCTGCTTAGCAGAACGCTCAAGCTGAGAATGTTTCCTGAATCGAGCCCTTCTCTTTATGAGATAAGTTTAGAACAATGCATAGCTAAACTGTCTCTAAACCAGAAGCAATCATTGGGTAAAAACAGATGTGACGGTGGCCCGCTTTGGCCTGGGACCCACTGGCATGGCTGTTCATGCACCACCCGATGTTAGCCCGGGACTGCCTCGGGGCAGGTAGGTGGCTAGTCCGGGCTGCATCCTTGGGAAATCTCTGAGGATGCAGCCCAGGCTAAGAGCTGCCCAAGTAAGCCAATGCAGGTTAGCACGTTTGTTCAGCCCCGCCATACTTGTCTCAGGGCAGAGGTCTCCGTGGCTGAGTACCGTGGCTGGTTGCCCGTGGCTGTCCATCATGCCAGGGGGGCAGGGCGCCGGGAGGGGAGGACAGCCGCCCACATGTTTGTTTAACTCCCTGCCCTACCCAGGCTGTGTGATGGCTCTCCGGCCACAGGCATGTTTGTTCTTCAGTGCCCCTCCCTGACCTGGAATTTTGCTCCCTCCCTCTCCAGCACGCTGGATCATTCACTGGCAAAGAAACATCCTCAAATAAAAATTTTCTGAGTGGACCAGGACTACACCTGCCCTTTACAAAAGATTAGATCTCGACTCCAGGAATATAATCTGGCAGTTTCTTTGAGAAAGACAGCAGTTATTTGTTAATAACTGCTACGTTAAACTGGCATAATGGATTGGTTTTTTTAAAAAAGCATACAGGATCTACTATTAATTATTATTATTATTATTATTATTATTATTATTATTATTATTATTAATTCAATTTTTATCCCACCCTTCCCTCAAAGGTTCAGGGCAACTTACAGGAATATATAAAATATATAAACATATAAAATATGTGATGTTTATTTACAAAATGTGCAGTGTTTATCTATAAAATGTGTGATGTAAAATACATAAGCATATAAACTGTGTGATGTTTATTTATAAAATCTGTGATCTTTAAACATGATGTCATGTGAGGATGTTTCTTTGGTAGTGAACGGTCCAGGGTACTGGGGAGGGAGTAAAACGCTTTAAGAAGAAACTGTTTTATTCTCTATCCCTTTCCAAGTGATTCCTTACATTGTTTGCTTTTTTCATGGCTGCTGCACACTAAGCTGAAGATTTCAATGTATTGTCCACAATGACTCCAAGATCCTTTTCCTCAGTGGTAACTCCTAATTTAGAACCCAGCATTGTATACATATAGTTTGGGTTATTTTTCCCTATGTGCATCACTTTGCACTAGTCAACATTAAATGTCATTGGCCATTTGGATGCCCAGTCATCCAGTGTCACAAGATCCTTCTGCAATTCTTCACAGTCTACTCAGGTTTTAATTACCTTGAATAGCTTTTTGTCATCTGCAAATTTGATCACCTCACTCTTTACCCAGATTCTCACTAAAGAATATATTAAACAACACTGGTCCCAGTACAGATCCCTGGGGTACACCACTAATTGCTTCTCTCCACTGTGAAAACTGGCCATTTAGTCCTACTCTTCACTTATCTTTTAACCGGTTGCCAATCCACAATAGGACACTGCCTCTTATCCCATGACTCTTTAATTTCTTCGAGTCTCTCTCATGCAGGACCTTATCAAACACCATCTGAAAATTCAGATATACTATATCGACTGGCTCACCCATATCCACTTGTTTATTTACACCCTTTAAAAATTCCAATAGATTTGTGAAGCATGACTTCCCTTTCCTAAATTCATGTTGACTCTTCCCCATTAAGCCATGTTTACTAATACTACTTATTTCTATACTGCTACTAGGCACACATAGCGCTTTACAGTCACAGATTTTCAAAGACTGTTCCCTGCCCAGTGCACTTACAATCTAAGATGAACAAGGGTTAGGGGATCACAGGGAAAGACAGATATACAGTCATGTTTATCAATATGTTCAATAATTCTGTTCTTAAAAACCATTTCCACCAGTTTTCCCAGCACTGACGTCAGGCTCACTCATTTGTAGTTTCCAGAATCACCTCTGGAGCCCTTGAAAAATGTTGGTATTACATTAGCTACCCTCCAATCCTCTTGTACAGTTTTAGATTTTAGCAGTAGATTACTGTAATTACCAATTGTAGGTCTTGGTTTCCAAAGACCGAGCTAGTAGCCTTGTCCCCTGGGAGAATGACATGAACCTCCAAATGCAGTGGTGCTAAAACCAATAGTTTTATTTCCTAGACTGACACCAGCTGTGGACAAGTATTAGCCGAGGGGACTCTGAACAGCTTTTCACATACTTTGTCAATGTCCTTCTTAAAATGAGGCACTGAAAACTGGACGCAGTACTCCAGGTGGCCAGTGCTGAATAAAGTGGAACTATTACACTTATCGACTTGGAGACAACGCTTCTGTTAATGCAGCCTAAAACTGCATTCAACTTTTTTGCAGTCACTTCACATTGCTGACGCCTGTTCAGTTTGAGATCAATCATAATCCCTAGATCCTTTTTACATGTGCTGCTGCCAAGCCAGGTATCCCCCATCCTAGAATTATTATCCCCCCCATAAATGTAGAAATTCATATTTATCTTGGTTAAATTTTATTAATTTCAGTCCAGATTTCCAATTTATTAAGAATGTTTTGAATTCTAATTCTGTCTTCCAAGGCGTTAGCTATGCCTCTCAGCTGTGTCATCTGAAAACTTGATAAGCATTCCCTCCACCCCTTGAATATTGTATGAAGTTCCAGTTGACCCATCTCAAAAAAGACATAGTAGAACTACAAAAGGTAGAGAGAAGGACAACAAAAATGATAAAGGGAATGGAATGGCTTCCGTATGAAGAGAGGCTTGATAGGTTAGGCCTCTTCAGACTGGAGAACAGATGAATGAGAAGGGATATGATAGAAGTTTATAAAATCATGAGTGGTGAGGAATAAGTAAATAGGGAACGGTTATTTATCCTCTCAAACAGAACAAGAACTAGGGGACACTCCATGAAACTAACTGGTAGCAGTTTTAAAACAAATAAAAGGAAGTACTTTTTCCCTCAACGCACAATTAACTTATTGGATTTGTTGCCAGAGGATGTGGTCAAGGACAGTAGTATAGCTGGGTTTGAAAATGGATTGGATAAGTTCTTGGAGAGTAGGTCCATTAATGGCTATTAGCCAAGTAGGTTTACTGTCAGGAGCTGGGAGTCAACAACGGGGACTGGATTGCCCATTGGGACCTGTTGGGTACTTCTCCCTAGAGACAGCGATTGGCCACTGTTGGAGACAGGATACTAGGCTCGGTGGACCCAGTATAGCACTACTTATGTTCTTAACTCCACTGAAATAACCGGAACTGTACCAACATAGAACTAGTAGAAGAGAGATTAGAGGAGAGAGAAAAATCGACCTGCAATGTAATATTTACATAATTTGGAGCCACTATAAAAGTGGGACTTTTATTTACTTAACATCTGGAAATATTTTTCACTTTAGGATTTAAGAAAATATTTTAATTCATGATTAAGAGATGAAGTAAAGATGAATTGTGAGAGATCTGGATATCATGCACCCTCCCCAACTATCAAATGAAAATGACAGTGACTGGTTTCTGTGGTCCGCAAGCCCTTCGCAACAGTATGTACTGGGATCCACTGTGATGGGAGTTATCAGAATGTGGATGGCATCTATGGTCACAATAAAAGGTGGGAACTCCAAGTCCGGAAAACTATCCACCTTGTCCTGTGCCTCAGCCACCTGGATTATGTAGGAGAATAGGATTTCATTCAAAGCCTTGAAAGGCTCAAGTATAACACTGCCAACAGCGGGCCTTCCCCCACCAAATCGATTGGTTACAGCCCTGTAACAGATAGCATTAACATGGAAACAGGTGACAGCAGTGACATGCTTCTCAGAGGTGCGAAAGATGTATATTCGTGTGAGTTGATGCTCCAGAGTAACTCTTAGCTCCGTGTAAATACAAAAAACCTCAACATTTTACTTTACCATTTTCGATTGCTCGAACATCCAGGCACCAGTCAGTGCTCAATACTTGATGTCTGTCCAGTGAGCTAAAGCAAGTCTACCACAGTGACAAAGAAGGCTGAGGGTCTTGAAGAATGGGTCTCCAGCAGTATTTCCAAAAATTGTAGTCACCTGTCTATGCTAGCCTGGAATTGTGCTCTCTTTACTTTTCTTCCTGCTCCTCCTCAGAATCAGCAAAATCAGAACTCATACTCCTAGGATCAAATTAATCCTGCAAGACATCCTACATCCTATACATTTTTAAAATAAATAAATACTCACTGCGGCCTCAACCACACCACTTGCAATCTTAGTGTTGATATGGCGGTCAACCATCATTCCTGCTGTGGGATATTCTAAGGCACTGGGGGCAAAATGGTGTTGGGAGCAGAAAATGGTACCAGGGCATTTGGTAAAATGTGGGGAGCAATAGTCAAAAAGAGACCCAAAATCCATTTCATTTAACTGGACTTTACCCACTATACTGCTAGGGGTCGCAACTTCTCGTGGTTTTATCCCGAGGCACCCATTTTGGCCTAGGAAGTGTTCGGGTCAAGCCGTGAGAGGTGGCAACTCTATGTACTGCAGCAAACCACCACACTGAAACAACATACCAGCACCCAGGAAATAGCAATCTGGTACGGTCTCTCACTGCAGTGCTGACCAAAACAATGTGCTCTTCCTGGAGAAGGACTGTTTATATGCCCACCTAGCAGCAATAGCATCCATAGCTCAATTAATGGGGGCACCACTGAAGTGATTTAGGAGCCCAACAATCCTAAGAGATTTAAGCTCTTAAATCAGTTATGTGCATTTGAACTCTCCTACCACCCTTTTCAAGCCTTCCTAGAGATGAACATTTAGAGAAAAGATAAAGCAAATGAATAAATAAAATGCTCCCTGTACCTCAAGGGTAGGTATCTGACACAATATTATTATTATTATTATTATTATTATTTAAATGGCATATTAACACCAGGTAAGGTTTCAAAACCTACTAGTTCTTTTGACTGGTACCAAATGGGAACAAGCCCATTAACATTTTATTTTTGTCGGCAAAAGCTGAAGTACCTTATTTTGAGATTTATACTACCTACAGCAAAGAGAAAGCAGGTTCTGTTACAATGTTTGCTGCTGCCACTGGTAAGAAAAAAAACCAGATTTGACAGGAAGGTCACAAAAGTCAGAAATGATTGTGTGGCTGTTCAGAGGCCACCATCTTGAATACAAGTCAGCTGCGGAAAACTACTGCAGTAATAAAATTACAGCTGGTGAGAGGCATCTGAGCCACCTCAATGGAACTACTGACTGGCTGCTCAAGAATTTCCCAAAATGTGGTCCAAAATGGGCTATTATAGTAACCTTTACAAAGACTGCCTAGCCTACAGATCACACAACCCAAGGTTAAAACTTAAGATCTCTGTATTCAGAGAATCAGATTCTGTTACCAAATAAACCACAATCTGGCATGATTTTGTCACACAGAGGTAAGTTTAAGTGTGAAGACTGAGACAAAAGAAGCTCAAGGGACATGTTTTTTATCTGGCTTAGAAGGGTGGGTAGATATGGGGAAAGGGATTCTATTCGAATAGCAATACAGTGTGTTTGAGAATTCAGGGAGACAAACAAGTCTGTAGGCAAATCAGAAAATATGTGTGGGAGGGTGGTTTTTTTGGCTAAAGCTCAGCCAGTTGTTACTATCTGAACCACTGGTCTTCAGCCTGTGGCTTGCAAACATGTTGCTCATGATGCTTTCATGTTCGTTGCAACAGCTCAGTAAATGAACGTGAAATACTGAGTGTGTGCCTTAGAACTGGTAAGAAAGGGGTTAAAATGCACCTAGTGCTCCAAGGCTCCTAGCAGAAGCCCTGAATTCCTGCTGCTGGGGGCGGGGTGGTGGTGGCATTTTAAACTTTTAAACTATCTAGGCTAGGGTTTCTTAAAGAAACAGGTATACTAAAATAAAACGTTTAGTTTCTACATATTTCCTGCTTACTTACAACCTTAGAACATAATTTATTTGTATGTTTTAACTTTCAAAACAAAGTTGTGGTTCACCATAAATCTTGAATTTGGAAAGTGGCTTGTGACCAGAAAAAGGTTGGGCACCACTGATCTGTCCCTTGTGATGGCAGACACACTTATTCAAAATTATTAAAGTTGGCCAAGAGCAAGAGGAACTCAATTCATCTTGGTGGTGGGGGACAGTCTTTTGAGCTCTCCAATTCCCAGCATATAGGTCTGCAAAACGTATGTCTGGAATAAGGAAAGAGATCCAGGTACGGGGGCTTCTATTAAACAATTATTATCAGGACACTTAAAAAAAAACCCAGGTAACTTTGATTCTAGGAAACAGACAAGAAGATACATGCAAGCCAAAAATCATAAGCGGTGATCTAGGATAAATTCTGCCTAAGGGATGTTGTTATAGTGTTCTATGACTCCATGCATTCTGGCTAAAAATGTGACTTATTTAGCAATATGGTCTTTAGCGGAAAATGTTAGTTGAGGAGCCATACATCTGGCAATCCAAGTATCCATAGTAACTGCTTCTATAGTAATTGAACTTTACTATTTATCAGTTGCAAAATTATTCACAAATGAAACTAACTGCTACAGATTTGAATTAATAAACATCTGAGCCTGCTCATTTCCTTGATTTGCATGAATAAAAATGTTTATCCTAATTAGAGCTGAGCAAATGATTTGCACCAAATAACTTACCTGGTATATTCAGACTCTTTTCTTCGCCTGGGGAATATATGCAGACTAGGAATTCTTCAAGCGTGCTCAGAATTAATGTTTTTTTTATATTCCCCCACTATGGATTGATCACAAACTATGCCCGATGAGGATTAAATACTTTAGGTTTGCAGTGCATCCTGTGTCGGACCTCGATTCAGAAAATATTGGTTCACACATCTGGGTAGGCCTCTTGATATCCAACGAAATACTCAGGTGTTTAAAGAGAAGTGTGGAATCTAAGCATTTGCACAACTGGGACCTAAAGAAGTCACTGACTCATGTTTGGGCAGGACGTGGTTATTTTCAGGGCCTCAGACAAGGTAGGCAGCCAGGCCAACATTTTGGTCCTGAGCCTCTGCTAAGAAGCAATTCATAAATTGTCTAAAATAAGGGAGTTTGACACAAGCAATCAACAGACATTTGAATGAAAACACATAGGGGGTGCCTCCACATGAGCTGTAGAGGGCTTGATCCCTGCACACTATGTGGTGGGCAGTTGCTGCCACCAGACTTTGGGACCAGCTCGGGCAGCAAGACAGACTTTTACCTCTCACCCCCCGGGGGGCAGTAGGCAGGGCGCTGGCATGTCGAGACACTGCCGACACAAGCAGGCACCCGACCTTGTCCCACCGCCTCTCCCAGCCCGCCCACTATTCCACCCCTGGCTGTGACGTGGTCGCATGGGACTGGATTTAGCACCTGCTGCTCAAAGCCCCCCAGCAGATCTCACCGCATGGTGGGGCAGTCAGAGACCGGGCACA
The DNA here is from genome assembly GCA_003113815.1 of Sphenodon punctatus. Classification (NCBI taxonomy): domain Eukaryota; kingdom Metazoa; phylum Chordata; class Lepidosauria; order Sphenodontia; family Sphenodontidae; genus Sphenodon; species Sphenodon punctatus. Next base: position 2,130,268 of record QEPC01003457.1, read on the forward strand.
TAAGCAGCGGCGTGCTACTGCACCTTGGGCAGCATTACCTCACTTTGGGTAAGGCTGCTACACACTGTGTCCTTGGACTTTTTTTGAGCACGCACTGTGCGGTTAGGCTGCCTGGAGTGGGGCAAAGCTGCCCAAGGCACGGTAAGTGCATCGTGTGGCTGCACCCAGGATGCGCCCTGGTGCATAACCAATTGACTTTAGCTTTATTGACTGATGGCATCTGAGCCTAGTAGGCAATCGCTGTATACACTTGATTATTATTAGCAAGCATTTATATAGTGCCAGCAATGTACCTGGCGCTTTACAAAGTAATGGAATAGACATGGTCCCTGCCCTAGGGCTTACAATCTGAGACACAGGAGGGGGGTGGGGAGACAAAGGAAGGGGACCAGAGGGAGAGACAAGGAGTGTGACAGTCATGAAGATGTGAGGTCACAGGTGCATGCGCTTGGCTTGGTTACATCGAGAATGATGGCTGGCTGGTCCGTGTGGTGAGGATATGAGTACACAGACCTCAAGTAACAGATTGTTCTGGATGGAGGGTATCAACAGGAGTTAGGTGAGGGGAGCGAGGAGTCGGGGAGGGCAGAGCGGAAGAGGTGGGTCTTGAGGAGGGATTTGAACGTACGAAGGGAGGTGGCAAGGTGGATGTGGGCAGGAAGGGAGTTCCAGGCATGGGGGGCAGCTAGGGTGAAGGGACAAAGTCACCACCATATTACATTTTATCTTAGGTTCAGATTTGTTAAACATCTTATTATTTTTAGTAATAAATCAAAAAACCCTGTTGTATTACTATAATGTGATATGAATAAATATCCACACACCCCCACACCAAAAGAGCTTTTGAACCCATCTTCAACCAGATACTGGCTATTTTCCAAAATGGCATCATGGGGACAAAGGCAGCTGCAAGTCAGTTTATTACAAGAGACTCTAATTCAGCAATGGACCTAACTAAGCAGGACGGCTGACCTTAGAATTTGCTGGGCCCAGAGTGAAGATAAAATGAGGGGCCCCTGGTGGCCCTTCCCCAATGGGGGACACTCTCTGTGGGGCCTTAAGATGGTTGTGTTTGGGGCCACGCTGGAGGGAGTGGAGCTCTGGTGAAAACAGGAAAGAGTAGGGCCTGAGGTGGTTGCCCCAGGTTGTCCTGTGGTAAGGCCAACCCTGTAACCAAGTCCTTAACTGAAAGCATATGAAAAGTTTCACTGGAGTCAACTAAACTAGTCTTGTGCTTGCTTACAATTAGGCATATCCTTAAATTCTTTCTTGAATGAAGTCCTGTGAGTGTTGACTTTAAAATGTTGTTATGCAAACATCCATCAAAACATGTTGGACACAATCATAATGAAACTAAAAGATTCCCAGACTGACAGCCTAGACTAAATGGAACCTTTCACATCTCCTTCCCCTACTCTACATTAGAAATATTTCAGGGGAATATGTGCTGGAAAGCAACTTACGTTTAAGTTTGGTTCATAAACAGCTGGATCCAAAACAGCTGTCACGAGCAAAACAGTTTAAATAAAAATGTTCAAGGAACTGAAAAATATTTTTTAGTTTGAAAGAACAAAGAAATCTCTGCAATTAAAAATAAAAGATCCGACTGTCAGCAAAATATTTTTCAAAACGATACTTTCCTGTTAATATTAAAAGCATATGCAACTTCTGTTTCCAATAACTGTTGTTTAGGATTGAATTTAGAATAAATAAAGGATTTGTTAGTTTGGAAAATGATCGTGTAACATATTATTGCATCCGGCAAGAATTTAACACTGTTCATTTTCACTGAGTAAGTAACATGAGCTTATTTTTATGGGAATATTAATGATACACAAGTCGGGATCCTGCTTGTATTGGAACTGATGGTGTTTTACCACCATCATCAGTGAGAACAACATTAGGGAAAAGGAGTGGTTTATTTCTGTGGCTGATTCTTCACTTTGTCCCAAATGTTGGTTCATGTTCAGCCCACATGCACGACATCTCTTTTTTATTTCTTACATATTCCCTTATCCTTTAGTATCAACGAGCATATTCCAACATTCATCAAAAGATTACAGTCTATTCTGACTTTATATCACTTGCACATATGTCTTTTGCACACTTGCACACCACTTGCACATACGTCTTTTTCATACCTTGCAACACTTAAAAAGAAACACCATGATACAGTTCTAATAATGCCTGGCTAGCACAGTTCATCTGCTCACCTGGTACTCCATAATCAATGTCACCTCTAAAACCAAGCGGTGCCACCAAATTTTCTTGAGAAGGGTGCCAGTAAAGGTTACCAACCCTTTGGGTTTGATGCATCATCTCTATGTTCTGGTGATGCTCCTATTTCCCTGGGATGTCTAGGGGCACTGTGAGAATTGATTTTTTGGGAAGAATGATGAAGGGCAGGACCATGTTAGAAAGAGGGAGAAAAGTCCCTTTGCTCCACCCCCTTTTTGCTGGATCTGTCCTTTTTTAAATCAACTATTCTGGGAAGGTGGAAACCCTAGGCACCGTGAGTGGCAGAGTCCTTCCCAGATTCCAGGCTTGGTGTCACCACAACTCTCCTGCTGCCACAGAGCTTCACTGGGTTGGCTGATAATGATGCAGGGCTGGCCAGGCACCCCTGAATAACCCAATGGTAAAACATTCTTTTGGCAGGTTTAGAGAGATGAATCATGTTTCCTGGCTAATACCTTACCAGTACCCAGGGATATTATTCTGTCTCTAAAAACAAGAACCGTAGAGCTGTGATGCAAACACTGGTAGCTAGTATGGTATAATAAATGCATACAGTTGTTGACCACTCACTCTTGCTGGATTCACTTCACTCCCTTGGCTTCCGTGGCTCCATCCTTGACTGGTTCTCCTCCTATCTCTCTGACCACTCCTTCAATGTGTCTCTTGCCAACTCCAGTTCCTCCTCCCTTCCACTCTCCGTTGGTGTTCCCCAAGGCTCTGTTCTTGGCCCTCTCCTCGTCTCTATCTATACCCTGTCCCTAGGCAAACTCATTGCCTCCCATGGCTTTCAATATTATTATTATTATTATTTATTATAAGCATTTATATAGCACCAGCAATGTACCTGGCGCTTTACAAAAAATAAGATAGACACGGTCCCTGCCCGAGACTCTATCTCTACTCCCTCTCTCTCTCCCCATCTATTCAAGCTCGCCTCACCAGCTGTCTCTGACATCTCTACCTGGATGTCTCAACATCAACTCAAACTCAACATGGCTAAAACTGAACTCATCTTCCCCCCTCATCCTTCCTCTCCCCTGTTGATCCTTATCGATGGGGTCACCATCCATCCCGTTCCCCAAGCCCATATCACCCCTTTCTTTTAAAACCTACATCGACTCTGTTGCCAAATCCTGTCGCTTCTCCCTCCATAACATTGCTAAGATTCGCCCTTTTCTCTCTGTCTCCTCTGCCAAAACCCTTGTTCATGCCCTGGTCATCTCTTGCCTCGACTACTATAACCTCCCCCGCTCTTCCCTTTCTCCCCTTATCTCCATCCAAAACTCTGCTGCCAGGGTCATCCACCTCGCCCATCGCTTCGACCACGTGCAGCCCCATCTCTCTTCACTTGCTCCCTCTTCCTGAACGAATCGTGCACAAGCTTCTAGTCTTCGCCTATAAAGCTCTTCACAACCTTGCTCCCCCCTACCTCTCTGCGCTAATTTCCCTCTGTACTCCAGTCCGTGAACTCTGCTCCTCCTCTGTCCCCTCTCTTGCCCTCCCACGCCGCCCCTGCTCCCGTAACCGCCTTCGTCCCTTCTCCCTAGCTGCCCCCCACGCCTGGAACTCCCTCCCTGCCGACAGCCACCTCACCCCCTCCCTTCGTACCTTCAAATCCCTCCTCAAGACCCACCTCTTCTGCTCTGCCCTCCCCGACTCCTCGCTCCCCTTACCTAACTCCTGCTGATACCCTCCATCCAGTACAATCTGTTACCTGAGGTCTGTGTACTCTTATCCTCACCACATGGACCAACCAGTCATCATTCTTGATGTAACCAAGCCAAGCGCGTGCACCTGGGACCTCGTATCCTCGTGAATGTTACACCCCTTGTCTCTCCCTCTGTTCCCCTTCCTTTGTCTCCCCCCCCCCCATCTCTCAGATTTTAAGTCCTAGGGCAGGGACCATGTCTATTCCATTATTTTGTAAAGCGTCAGGTACATTGCTGGTGCTATATAAATGCTTGATGATGATGATGATGATGATGATAAAGAAGTGGAGTTGTGTGCCAGTTTACACTAGTTGAGGATTTGACAAACAATGTTTTGGGGGAAAACAGACATTGCTTTTCTTTCAGATGTTATTTAGGCCCTAGGGTTCTTTTTTTGGAGGGTCTCATTTAATTCTTCACAGGGAAGTCTGTTAAAGTAAGTACAAATTAAGTTTCATCAAAAAGAATGAAAAGACGAGTAAAAAATTAATTGGAAATGACAGTAAATCCATTATAGTACTTCTTTTTCAATGAGTAGGGCATATGCCAAAAAACTGCTTCTCAGCTGAGTCACACAGGGCATTAAAAGTATATATTTTTAAAATGACTCTAACCCTACATGACTTGTTAAGAAACATGTCTGAATTGATCAAAGATAAAATATAGTGCATATATCCCAGAGGCTTCTGACCGGATGTCTAAAGTAGTCTTTAAAATAATTTTGGTTTTGCTTTCTTTCTTGGAATATATGAATAATCCTTCTCCCACTCTGCCTCTCTCTGTGGGTGTATTAATAAAAAAATAAATAATCAAATATCTCTATCCCTCACTCAGGACTGATGTGTCTGTTCTCAAATTCTTACACCATCTCTTGGTGTTTAAAGATTCATCATAAATGCCTGATAAATGATGCAGTTTCCACAATCGTTTTAAATATTCAAATTAATATTCATGATTACTTTCTAAAAATGTACCAGGGTTTCTCTCAAGGTTTCTAAGCTGTCTGGGTATGTGTCCAAGTTCTTACATTAACACCGTTCACCTGAAAGATTGAGCGCCTTCCAAGTCTTAGCACACAGTTGTAGGTTTTGTAGCTGTCTGCTGTCCCAGAAGTTCTGACAACCTTTAAAGGTCATGACTGTTTAAGGCCCCAGACCTTCAATCTGATCTGTGTGGGTCCAGTCACTTTACACATCTGCACAGGAACAGGAGCATAAATGAGTGATGATGAAGGAGATTATGAGTGATGATGTGGTGGAAGAGGAAGGGATATGGGATATAGAGGAGAGAGGGGGGATAGATATCGAGGGAGGGGGCATATGAAGAAGTTGAAGTAGATATTTTGGGAATGTTGAGGGATGGGGGGCTAGTTGAATTATATTCCCCTGATGTAAGTAGAGTAGAAATAGTGAGGGTTCGGAGTGAGGGGAGGGAAAATGAATTAGTGGAGGAGGGGATTTTTTTGGCTTTAGTGGGGGAAATTGAGGAATGGTGGGTGGATTAGTTGGAGATGTAGGAGGGCCTTGTTGGACTATTGAAATGTTAAGATATGCAATTTGTTGTTTTTTGTATTTGCATTGTGATAAAGAAGGTAGAAGGGGCTGGCTCCCCCCAGTGAGAGGGGGGTGGAGTCAGCCTGTACCCTGGTGAGAGGAGGGTACTGGAAGGGGGAGACCTCCCTGTTTTGTGGGGTGGTCTGTGTTGGAGTTATGATAGGTGGAAATTATTATGCATAATGTTTTGATTGTATCTTGGTTTGAAATGTATATTAGTATATTATGTTAACTGTATATGTATTGTGCTGGGCCCCCTGTGTGGGAATATACCCAGTAAATGTATTTTTTCATTTGTTGTAAGCCGCCTCGAGTCGCTTGAGAGAGTGCGGGATATAAATTAAAAATGGTATGGTATGGTATAAATGGACATAATGGGAAAATCAAGGTGGCTATCAGAGCCAAAAAAGTATCCTTCAAAAAATTGAAAAGTATTCCAAATGAGGTAAGTAGGAATAAGCACATACATTGGTAGAGAAAGTGAGATATTTTATTATATTATTTGTTTTAAAATATTGTTAGCCGCTCTGAGATGCGTATGCAGGAGGGGGCAGCATAAAAATGCAAATAAATAAATAAATAAATATTTGGCAGATTAATCTCATGCCCTAGAATTGCTTGCAGTCTATTAGAAATAAAATGCTGTTTCTTAAAGCAAGCAAGCCCTGAATCATACAAAGGCTGATTCTCTTGGGATATGGGAACTAGTGCTCATCCAACCTAAAGCTCATTAAACATAACGTTTTTTCAAATATCTACAAGCTTAAAACCAGAATTCACTCCTGCGATAGGTTTCTGAGGAGGGAGACCGCCATTGTCCTTTCCTAAACATCTGATCGCCTGCAACGGAGCAGGGGGTTGGACGAGATGACCTCAGAGGTCACTTCCAACTCTATGGTTCTATGATAAAGACGCTACTATTCAAAGATTTTATAAAGATTTACAGCTTACATACTAAAAAAAAGAAAGAAAAGCATTGAAACAGCTCTTTAAATAAATGCAGGTATCCATCTTCCACATGCGCGGGTGTGTTCACTCCCAACATAAATGCCCTTTCCCAGTTCTTCTTAACCAGCTGTTGTTTCCATTTAGGGAAGACAATGGAATAGCACTGTTTATTGTGTGGAGAGGTTTACAAGGTGGCAGCATTGTGAGTGACAGATAAAATTACAACAATGGCCCCTATTTATTCCTATTGTAAATGAAGCATTCATCAGTGAAAGATTGTCTCAACTTAATTATACTTCCACTTGTGGGAGAAAACAAACATAAAACTTGATATGCTACAAAAAAATCTTAGTCACAAAAGATGGATTGTAAGAATGTGGTAAAGTTTCTCTATACAGACAGACGTATGTTCTTTTAAACATAAGGCCCAGTTTCATTTCCCTTTTGCTTCACTGTCTCTCTGAAGTTTCTGAAGATCGTAGAGACAAAGTAGTGTAGAGATATCTTTTATTGGACCAACTTAGGTTGGTGGAGGCTTGCAAGCTTTCGGACCTCACAGGATCCTTCGTCAGGCAAGTCAGAAATCCAAGCTGTACACTGAGCAAAGCGAGGCACGGGGGTTCTATGCAGAGGCTGGGGAGCATTACATCATGGTAGAGTAAGGACAGAGATTGTCCTTACCCTCTGTCCTTACCCTCCCAGGATGTACTGCTCCCCAGCCTCTGCATAGAACCCCCGTGCCTCGCTTTGCTCAGTGTACAGCTTGGATTTCTGACTTGCCTGACGAAGGATCCTGTGAGGTCTGAAAGCTTGCAAACCTCCACCAACCTAAGTTCTCAAAGAGCTCCAAGGAGGCTACAGCTAAAAGCTAGACCTGAGTCCCTCAATTTAGACTGCTTGCACACGAGACGGGAGGGGGAGGGTAACTTCCCTGAGTGTCAATCACGGCAGGGGGAATCACGTGAGGCCCTATTTGTGTGTTTTAGCGGGGGTTTTAGCCCATTTCTGCCGTGATTTCACTCACAGATTATGGATTTTGAGCCCTGTAATCCGTGAGTGAAATCGAAGCAGAAATGGGCTAAAATCCCACACACACAAGCTGGGCTTCACATGATTCCCCCTACTGTGATTGCAACTCATGGAAGTCCTCTCATCTTGTGTGCAAACAGCCTTATTCAGTTGCTGCCACAGGAAGGCCAGACCAGAGGGTGCATTGGCTGGGAACCCAGGAGGCGCTTGCTTAAAATCCAGAAACCTGGAGCCAAGAGAATGGCTTGTCTTACAAGAGAGGGGAGGCTGTAGCTTGAGCGGCTTGTGGAGCAGAAGACTGCAACTTTATGCCACTTTGGGAACTATGCAATTTACTTCACTATGACAACAAGGAACCAGTGCATTGAGAGTGCTTGGGTTCTAATCCTGAAAGGATTTGCAGCAAAAGCAGGCAATGCACTCGCCATTTGCAGGGCCCATTAAGCCTTGGGCACCTCTATCTTTGCAGTTTGTAGGCATTGCCTTTATGATCCAAAGGGCAAGAAGTATACAACACATTACCAGAGATAATGATGCACAGAATGACCAGGGTTCTGCTGTCATTCTACCAATAGTGTCAGAGTTTTAATTCCCCAGACTTATGGTGATTTCAGACGTGACGGGGTGCCTATTGGCCCCGTCATGGAATCACCTTTCTGATTCCTGGCCGGAATCAGAATGGCCCGTCAACAGACGAGCCCCTTTTGTTAGCTGGTCTGGGAGCTTGTAGGAAGGATACTTAAAATGCTACATCTGAGGTGGGGAACCTTTTCCTTCCCACGGACCAACTGAAAAACTGGTATAAGCTTTGAGTCATAAAAATAAGAGGCAGAGGTGCCTACAGAGTTTGCTCAGAAAGAGGAGGGTCCAGATCAGGATCTATGTCATGGATCTGTCCCCTATCCTTGTGTGTATGCCCTCATCTCTGCTCCTTTCCCCTGAGTGCAGCTTTTCAGTGCTTGGGGATAGAAGCTGGATCATAAGCAACTTGTTGAGGGGGGACATGGAGGACACATGCTCCCCCTCCCCCAATTTTTGGAAGCCCTATAGAACCCCTGCCCAGCCCCCACTCCTGTGCCTTCCCACTATTGAAAGTCACCAGTCACCTATGACGTGGATGGATCCAGAGGCCAAATCCAGGAACTGCAAAGGGGGAACAGGGAATGTGAGGAGGCAAAAATAAAGAGAGCATCCTTCCTTGCGCTCTCCCCCATGCAGGACTTTGCAAAGGGGGGTTACCCTGGCAGGAGGAGTGTGGAACCCAGGTCCCCCACTCCCCCTGGCATGGTGACTCCATGGGAAAGGCCCCCAAGCTTCTCTTGGCAGTTTGTAAGTTGCAAGTCCTGTGCGCCGGGGGGAGAGCGTGGATTCCTGCTCTCCCCCCGTTCCTACGCAGGGCTTTGCAAATTGGCTTGGGCGCTTCCCAATGAGCAGTCCTGCCAGTGGGAGTGGGGAACCCAGGTCCACCCAGCCCCTCGGGAAAAGCCCCCAAGCCACTCTTGGAGGCTTGCAAGTTGCAAAGCTCTGTGTCAGCGGGGGGTGGGGAGAGTGGATTCCTGCTCTCTCCACCCACACAGGGGCAATGGGATTTAGGCACTCCCTAGGGGGCTGCCCTGGCAGGAGGTGTGGGGAACTTGCCCCCCCCCCCCAATATGGGCAGCCCCTCAGGAAGCTGGCTTTGGAAAGCGCTACTCAGCTCTAGCCAAAGTGGCTGCTTGCAAAGTCACAAATAACTGCCTAGTCAATTTCAGCCTGAAAATGACCAGGCAGCTGCTTGAGGACTTTGCAGGGGCTTTGCACTGGCCAAGAGAATTGGGATCCCCATGGTATCAGCTTTCCAGGTCAGGGTATCCCCTTTCAAAGCTGGTTCAGTGCGCTCCTCTCCCTCAGCAAACTGATGTTGGGGGGAGGGGGGCACACTGGGCTCAAAATCTCACAGAGAACTTGAACCAGATGTTGAGATTCCAGCGAGATCTTGAGCCTGGTTCTTGTTCTCATGAGATTTCTCATGAGAATTGTTTTAATTCTCATTTCAGCCCGAAGAACAACTGCCTCTAGGTGTAAGATTTGTTGAGGAAAAAGATGCGAATACAGCTGTACATGAGGAATTCCTTGGGTTTATTTCAATTTCAGACCAAACTTGAGTAGGCATAGCCAACAAAACATTACCTGCTTGTTCCGATTTTGGACTAGATCTCAACAAACTAGTTGGCCATGGATACGATGGTTGTTCACCTATGGCAGGAAAAGAAGGTGGGATGCAAGCACAAATCAGGGCAATCTATCCTCAGCCAATCTTAGTTCACTGCTCATAATAGACTTAACTCACTTTAAATGATCCAAACAATGTAAATGATGTATAATGCAGTCAGCAGAATTAACGCTGTAATAAAGTTTTCCCTTAAGAGGACCCAAAGACAACATCTGTTACATGAAACATGGTGAACTCAAAAGTACAAGAGTATCTGTGTGTTTGCAGAAAATTACACAAGTATAGTCTTGCAACTCGAGCACTTAGCAGAAACAAGGAACACCAAGAAGACAACTTTCATACAATCACTGACATCATCCTTTATTGTTGTTTTGTGATCATAAGCAAGTATTCTCCTATGCTACAGCCAGTCACCCAAGAACTACAATCTGTGCAGATAGATCTAATGGAAATGAAAGCACATATACAAGAGTTGGTGAGGTTTATGGAAGAACACAGGGGAAATAGTGAGCCGAGTTTTAGCAAAATAACAGAGAAGTTCAAGAACTACTACTACTTATAATTTCTATAGCGCTACTAGTTGTATGCAGAAACTGGCAGCTGAAGTGGGTGTGAAGCTCACAGCACCTAAGCAACACATACAACAGACAATCCTCCCAACCAACCCCCAGAAGAGTTCTACTGCTGGTCCATGTACATCTAGATTCCCTTCTTAATGCACTGAAAACTCACTTCAGTGATGAAAACCAACCTGCTTACAGCTTGCTGAAGCAACACCCATCTTAAATGTACCACGCTGAAGAAAAAAACTTCCAAGCACATGTCAAGTCCATTTGGGAATGCAACAGATTTGACAGTTTGGGGGAGGAATCTATTACTTGGTATGAGTTTTAGACAAAAAGACATAGCAAGGAAACATACACATCATTGTGTGACATATGCGACATGAGTCTAATTGAGCTATTGGACCATACCATGATTGGATCACAGACATCTATGGTAGAAGTCTATAAAATCATAAGCAGTGTGGAAAAAGTAAATAGGGAACTGTTGTTTGCCCTTTTTCACAAAAAGAGGACAAGGGGACACTCTCTAAAGTTAAACGGTGGCAGATTTAAAACCAACAAAAGGAAGCACTTTTTCACTCAGCGGACAATACAGTTGTGGAACTCGTTGCCAGAGGAGGCAGTGAAAGCCAGCACCATAACTCGCCTCAAATGGAAACTAGATAAATTCTTAGAGAATAGAGCCATACATAAATGCTTACTAGTTGGGGCTTAAACCCTGGCTACCGGTAGTTTGGAGTGGTTAGCAGGAGATGGGTCTCACCTCCATGACCTGTACTTGGCATCTCTTGTGCTACTGTAGCTGGCCATTGTCAGAGACAGGTTACTGGGCTCGATGGACCATGGGTCTGACCCAGTATAGCTGTTCTTATGTTCTTACCAAACTGTTCCCTGCCATTAAAATGGCCATCCTTATAGCACTTTCCCTCTCAGTTACAACATTATTTATTATTAATTATTATTATTATTATTATTATTATTTATTTTCAAAATGTATATCCCACTTTCTCCGACCATAGGCGGCCCAAAGCGGCTAACAACAATGCATATAATATACTAAAAACATTTAAATTCAATTAAAAAAACAAAAAAAAACCACAATTCAACAATAAAATAAGACAACCACAAAACACCCCAATACTACCCTCCCTAACCCCCCACCCTACCCTTCTCCCTCACCAAATGCCTGATGGAACAGCCAGGTTTTGCAGTTCCTGCGGAAGGCCGGGAGCTCTGGGGCCAATCGTGTCCCCACCGGGAGGGTATTCCAAAGGTGTGACGCAGCCACCGAGAATGCCCTATTCTGCGTGGCCCCCCGGAAAACCCGGGGGACCTCCAACAAGGCGCCCCCAGATGACCGCAGGGGCCACTCTAAAGTCCGGGGGGTGAGGCGGTCTCACAAATAAGCAGGGCCCAGACTGTGTAAGGCTTTATAGGTTAAAACCAACACTTTGAACCGGGCCCGGAAGACTACTGGCAGCCAGTGCAGAGATTGGAGCACTGGTATAATGTGCTCCCAGCAGCCCAACCCCACCAGGAGCCAGGTCGCCGCATTCTGCACCAGCTGCAGCTTCTGAGCCGTCACCATAGGTAGCCCCACGTAGAGCACATTGCAGTAGTCTAATCTAGAGGTAATAAAAGTAGGGATAATCATGGCCAAGTCCGGAACGAAACCAGTGGCCGAAGCCACCGCACCAGATATAACTGGTAGAAGGCACTCCTCGCCACAGCCTCCACCTGGAGATCCAGGTGGGGCTGTGCATCAAGGAGCACCCCCAGGTTCCACACCTGGGACATCAGCAGAGGGGAGACTCCATCAATCGATGGAGCCATCACCTCCGTCTTGTCAGGATTCAGTTGCAGTCAGTTAGCCCTCATCCAGTCCACCGAGACAGCCGGGCCTGGGTTGATTGAAAATGAGAGGTAAAGTGGGTGTCATCAGTATATTGATGACACCTCACCCCAAACTCTCTGATCACCTCGCCGAGCGGCTGCATGTACACATTGAACAGGAGAGGGGACAGAACCGAACCCTGTGGGACCCCACATGGGAAGTCGCATACGGGAGGTCCCACAGGAGGCCTCCCGCCTCCCGCCCACCCCCGCATTGTCCCGCAGATGTATCAAATACTGCCGATAGATCTAATAGGACCAATAGGGTCGATCGACCCTGGTCCTTTTCTCGGCGAAGGTCATCCACCAAGGCCACAATTGAGTGATTCTTTAGCACTCTGTATAGGGTGAAGACAAGGTTATGCTTGACAATGAGTGATGATTGATTGTCTGGCTTTTGTCTTTTGAGCATCCATCGAGAGAAGATCTACCCCAAGGAGAAATTTATAAAACGAGTTATTGACCGTTTTGGCCAAGAACCTCAAAGACTCCAGTTCTTGTTCAAAGAATAACCTACTTTGCATTTTGTTTCCTTTTATTGTATTGTAACATGGACAGCTTGAAGCTATTTGTCACAGGTTAGTCCTACAGAAGTGTATAGTATAATATATAATGCACTAAACCACACGTTTAGCCCAGGTTCCTGTGGCCGGCTGCTTGTTGCTTTCTCTCTCTGTAGCACCCTGCATGGCACAGGGGTCAGGGACAGGTGGGGTAAAGGGAAGTAAGGGCGGTGCTCTGTACTTAAATACACCTTGCCCCGCCCTGAGAATTATTTCTGCAGACCCCATGCTTGCAACAATAAAGCCTTTTAACATTCCGGCAAATCTGTAAAACCTGGCTGTTTGCCCAGGCCTTGGGGGAGGGGGAGGGAGGGTTAGGAGGGGTTTTTATCCCCCTTCACCCTTATTTATTGTATTATTTATCATGTTCCCTGGTCCCATTTTATTTGTTGTATTTTATGAGTGTTTTAAATATTTTATGGTTTAGATAGCTAGATAACTAGATAGCTAGATAGATTGTAAGCCACCCCGAGCTGTTTCGGGAGGGGCGGGGTATAAATGTAATAAATAAATAAATTAAATAAAAATAAATTAATGCTTGCAGAATCAGGTCCACACCTTGATCCACAGGCTGGTCAGGTTAATAATTTAATTATGCACTAAAATAAAAATTGCAGGTGGCAGAGACCCCGGTTCACTGTGTTTTCTCCATTGGCGGCAATGGGAAAAACACAGATACCTCGGCAAAAGAGTGATATTTTAGCATTAAAGACATGAATTGAAGATCTTATATAACTATTTCACTGTACAGATGGGTCTGAATCCAGGGACCGGGTTCTAGTTAGTTAGCCACAAATCTTTCCAAACAGAAAGGTGACAAAACATGTTTTATTAAATGAAAGTTTAGATTCTGCAGCAAATTCGTTGTCTTAAATCTGTTAAGTCTGCAGGTTTTTGCATTCTTGGGTTTTATATACTCAGCAGTTAACTCCAGCCCTCTGTATGTCTGCACTCACAGAACATTACATCACAGAACTTTTTAATGATAACTTAAGGGTGCTTCCTCTTTATGAGGTTATAACTGCCACCTGCTCTAATAAAGTCCTGGAAATTTATTCGTCAAGGAGAGATTTATTACTTTATAAAGTGGTCACACAATCAAGTTATCAATGAAATACTGAAATGTGCTCTCCATCTGCTCACCCTTGTGCTTCCCTTGGCTTCTGTTAACTCCTCTGCTCCGACTGGCTGGCTTCCTAAGCATTCCTCATCTATATGCCTACATTAAACATGGCCACCTCAACTTCTGACCTGTCCTTGCCCATTCCTCTCATCTCTGCACAGTTTTGTTAGTAGCACACCTGCTTGTCTTTCCACCTTAAGATAGGCTTCTTATAACTAAGAACAGATTCTTTTATAACTAAAGGGCAATTATCTATATGATGAACAGGACCAGTGTCGTAGGAAGGCTGTGGCAGGTCTGGGCTCATGTCCCAATTTTGGACCACCCCGTCTCCCAAGGACAAGCGGGCATGCTCTTCCTAAGCAGCAGCCCTCCCAAGGGGCTCCAGGCCAGCCTCCCCTCACCAAGTTTGTGGTGTTTCCCTGGCTCTCATGCCATGGCAGCAACCCCCCACCAGGAAGGAAGTGTGGAGAGTCAGTGGGTCCAGCACTCAATCTCTTCCCACTCTGAAAACTTCTAAGTGCTGCTAAAACATTTTCAGAGTGGGTGACTTGGGGCAGATTGTTGGCTCCACTTCCTCCCACTTTGAAAATCTTAAAGCTCTACTGAGCAGGGTCAGAAGAAAAGAAAAATATAATGAATGTGTCAAATTGAACCTCTCACCTAGTACTTTATTAATCACAGAGTACTTATTCTTCAGTCCCTCTGATTTCTTTAAAGGAGAAAAAAATTCCATGTGATGCATGAGGCTTGGACAAATGGTACTTTCTTACATTGATGTAAGAACTCTGGATTTTCTGTGTATTATTCACAGGTAATGAACGATGTCTCTCTAAGTTATGTTTGCTTATTGTGGCTTGCGCTATCATCTGGTCCATAATAGTATACTTTGAACATTATTTTTGTGGTTCCCAAATGCATAATTTGATTTTAGTGTGTTGTGATGCATGGGGCATGAATCTGCATTGGACAAAACTACAGTCTGTTTTATCCTCTTTAAGTACTGAAATCATTAATAGTTCATTTTAGGCCATTCTTACCATTAGTGTAAGCAGTCTCCCATTACTTGTCTTTTGAAATTTAAATGCTCCAACTGCCCTAGAGCAAGTGGAGAGTTAATAGTCTCTGAGTATTGGGGAAGTCAGGAGGGGAGATGTGGGAATGCACAGAGATGCATCTCAAAGAATATCAATAAGAACTTTTCTTTCTCCTTGCTGTGTTTCTACATTCCCTTTAGTGGGAGATTAAAAGCAGTGCTTCAATACGGAGGGTGCGTAGTAGGAGACTAATGCTGATTGAAATCAGTCAATAATGAAATCATTAAATAATGACTGAAAACTGCCTTGCCCACTCCTATATCTTGTGTAGCAGCTAAATCTAATGCTCGTCACATTAAACCTGTGAGTGGGGGCTGCCTGAACACACAAGAAATACACGCAGGGGGCCTGCCCATTTATTAGGCGCTACATGTTAAACATGTGTGTCGAGGCTGCACGGACTAAACCGGACTCAAGCAGGCTACAGTATCGTTTCATTTGTTAACACCCTATAAGGGGGAATAGTATCGAGGAGAAAATACCATTTTATTTAATGAAGGTGCGCCAGTAAAGTGTATGGAAAATATTATGGAGGGAAATGTGGGAAATGATTAGGGATTGGGACTCTGGGCAACATTTCAGGTTGGGTCAATTTCAGTTCTCATGTATTTCGGTACTATTGGATCTTTTGCATTGATTTTTGTACCGGACTTTTAACATTGCAGTTTTTCAATGGGGTACAAACCACAATGTTAAAAATCCGGTACAAAAATCAATGCAAAAGATCCGATAGTACCGAACCCGAAAAAGAACCGAAATTTCAGATTAATCCGAAATGGCCATTTTCGGGTACTTTTGGTTTTATCCGAAACCTAAATTCCCATCCCTATAAATGATTGCCAAAATCAAATAAAAATCTACATATGACAGAAGATATAATCAGCTCTTATTCCAGTAGGTACATGTGACAATTTTCGTTTGACCACATCAAGCTGAGTGAAATGTGTATGAGTGCAATCCTCCACTCATTGATGTCAATGCAAAACTACTATTTATTTTAATGGTGGATTGTACTGTATAGGTATGTCACAAAATAAAAATAAATACTTGAATTTGTATTTTAAAATGTGTTTTTATTGTTTGAAAAACCTATATAAAAAAACTTTAAGCAGACATATACAACAGTCCTTTAGATCATGTGATGCACACAAGATAAGAACAATGTGATCCTGCTGCTGTTTAAATGATCATAGGAAACTCCAATTATGGGCATATCACCTAGATAGCATTCTATCTTTTACATTAAATATTTTTGAAATCAATTTAGTACTAAAATTGTGAAGTGAAAAAAAATGTACTTCAGTGTGAAGCATGAGACAAAGAAACCACCTCAGTTTACACTATCAGTTTCTTAAGGATAAAACAGAAATGGTCGAGTGTGGTATTTTAGACTTAAAATGGATGTATTCAAGAGCTATTTCAACCTAATAGTAGCAACACTTAGAAATGATTGGAAGATGCAACCTCAAATTTATGTCATGTTTTCCATTTTCACGAGTGATGTTTAAAATGCACGTTAAAGCCCTTGCAGCCAATGAACTAATTTTAAAAAGTCAAAACAAATACCAGATTTAGAGAAATTCAGATTTTGCCCCTTTAAAATAATGTCTCATTTAAGTAAATTTGATGAATTTTAAAATTCTCACATGTAGGACTTACCAGAGAATTGCCCTAAACTGTAACAGGGAAAGGATGGATTGAAAGGATGCATGAAAAGTGGATGAGTGGAAAGTTATACATTTAGGAAGGGGTGTTAGTGGCATTAAGTTGATAGAGAATTATCAGTGCAAGAATGGTCTAGCTTGAGGTTATTTGCTTAATTGTGGTGTGGGCATGGACTCTGTTTCCCTACCTAGGTGCTTAACCATAGTGGTCATTCCGTTCTCTGCTCTATGGCTAGTTGATTCAGCCAGTCAAACGACTGGGATTTGCATACTGTACTTTTAATGAGAAAAAAAATCCAGTCATTAAGCAAAACCACCCTTTGCGTGCAATTAGAATGCAAAGAATAGCATAAATGAGATATCCGTGTACAGTTACAAGTCAGTAGACGTACAGCAGCCTCATGCTGTGACAGACTGAGACTCTGTTTAATTCCCTGCAAGATTATTACTCCATTATTCCACAGGTGGTATTATCCCCCTTGGTCCCGTTCCTAGCTGCTTAGGGCAGAGGTTGGTAGCAAGGGCATGGCATTGGCATAATTCCTCCACCTTCCAGTCAAGTGGATTGGGAGATACCTCTTGTGGGGCAATGAATGATTCTGAAAAATCTATGTAAGTCAAAAAAACCAACAACCTCAAGGTGTGGAATTTCCTCTTTTGCCTTAGAAAAAACCCTGCATTATATCCCTGAAGGCATATTCTTCTAAAGACATTGAGACAAACAGTTCCAATTACATTCAGACACTGGAGTGCACATGGGATTTATGTTTCAGCTGAAGCTTTGCGAACTATCAGAATAAGATACTGAGTGTGAATTCTCACAAATTCTTCCACTCATAAAGCATTTTTTTTATACCAAAGAGAATCCCAAATCATTTAGAGCCAGATTCTTTCTCACTTACTAGCTGTGACTAAGGCTTGTAAGTAAGTGGTACAGATTCTGATCTTGAATAAACTTTGGGTCAAATTCATAATTGGTATAATTCTACAGGGGTAAACTGAGGTTTCCCATGTTTTGTGTGATGGTGTCTTTTTGCCCAGAACCACCAAAACTCAGACTGGACAAGTGCCAAGAATCAATTCTCTTGTGTTGCAACCACTCACCACCCCATCACATAAGGTAACCTACCTGTCTACCTCAATTATATTCTCAGGTTAAGAACTCTTTGCTTGTTTCTGTCTTTTATTGTCTGGAGAGGACCCTAAAAAGCATCTCTCAAGGAGAGGGGTTCTCACACACCTCTCCCCCACAATATTCAGGGAAGCCCCAGGTGGCATGGTCCCGTGGCCAGCTGGGGCAGCAGGCTGCAGCCAGCTTCTCCCCCAGTAAGTGATTCTTCCTCCCCTCCCTGGCTCCAGACTCCATCCCTCACCTGCCTCTGCCTTCTAGTAGCGTAGCAGCAGCGGGGACACTCGATCGGGCTGGGAGATAAGGCTGTTTGTTTACAAACAGCTCCTCCCCATGTGCTGATCAGAAGGTTGCTACCTTGTAAAGAAGGTTCTTCGAGATGACACATAACATTCTCACAACTGGGTTGTGCACGCTCACCCTATTCAAATAATAGACCACATGATGGTCTCGAGCTCCTCTAGTATAAAAAGAACCCTCCCCCTCTGAATGACAGTTCCTTTCAACCCTTTCTAGAAATATAAGAA
>QEPC01003457.1:2159717-2174468 GCA_003113815.1 Sphenodon punctatus
GTTTCTTGCAAGCCTCTCCACCCCTGGTGCCTGGAAGTCTGCTCCTCAGTGACTGACACCTCCCTGTAATGTTTGACCTTCCAGTGAACCTTTTTTTGCCACCCGAACTCATCCGAACGCGATCCGAACTGACCAAACTGTTCGGCCATTTCACCGTTTGGTTTGTTCGGTATGTTCGGATTCGGTCGTCCGAACAGACCGAGTTCAGGCCGAACTCCGAACTGCCGAACCGCGTTCGCCCATCCCTAATCTCTGTAAGAATCTGTGTTCATGACCTTCATCCTGAAGAACTTGAGAGTAACTTCTTTGGGAAATGGAATGACAGAGCCAGAGAAACTGTCCAGTCAATGCACACTTACAAGAGTGTTGTGTTGTTATATGACACCATCGTGTCTCAGAGCACCAGAACCCAGATGGAGGTACACTGACTTATACCACCTGGGGATCGCTTCCCATACCCAACAGGCAGCTTGATCCTCAAAGTGATTTGCCAGTGCAAGCCCCATTGAAATGGATGGGACTCATTCTTGGTGGAATGCTTTTAGAATCAGAGCTACAGACTTTAAATGTTTAATGTTTTTCTCCTGTTTTTCTTTTGTGTTGCTTGAAAAACAGAGTAGCAAGCCCTAATCAGAGCGTCTATCTGTGGCTCAAACTGGCTGTCACAGGAGACAACACAGTCATAACTGTATCTTGCTTAAACTGAACAGCTAATCCTTCTCTAGAGCAGTTGCTTCTATACATATCACATCTTTCTATGGCTGAATGGTTCTTTTTGTCAATAGGCTTTTTATTTTCCTCACATGGGAAAATGTTTTGATCAGATAGAATCTTCCCCTAGTGCAGATTCCTCAACCTTGACAATTGCTGGTTTCACATTGTCAGGAATAACGGAACTCTCTAGTACATCCTGCTTTTTAAAAAATAAAATATCTTTATTATCTGCGCTAAATTTCCTGTTATAAAGATTACAACCCTCTAAGTTATGAAGTCGGTAGTTATAGCAACAAAAGAACATGGATAACTAGCAAATTTAATACCCATAACATCTCACTCTCTAAAGGTGAACTGCAAAACTTTGTTTTAATTGGGAAAAAATTGATCAATATCATAACAATACATACTGTGCAAATTAGACATTAGATGTAAAGTATCTTAGTAAGTTAGTTTACATTAGATGTAAAGTAACAAAACAAAAGATTCAAAGTCATTTCCTCTTTCAGTCCATTGTCAAGTTCCAAGTTCAGAATTCCTTGTTTCTAGGGTTGTCAATTCTCAGGAGATTGGGGTTGTCTTACAGCACCTGAAATGGTGAAAACCCCAGCTTTCATACACAAAGGCATGTCTCTAGCTCTTGCGGTAGGAAAAAAAGCACAAAAAAAAAGCTTGACAATGCGATAGCTGAGAACTCAAAAACCAAAACACTTAAAAATACAAATTTTATTTATAACATTAGTTGTTGCTGTACTTTTTTTTTTGTAGAGAGGCTTGTTCTTGTAGCCAGTTTAAAATATCTCTGTGCCACTGCTTCTAGGCAATAGAGACAAAGTAGTAAAGGGATATCTAAAAGAAATCTCAAGGTATCTCAACAATCATTTTAGTATCTCAACAATCATTAGTTGAGATACTAAAACATATCACTTTACTACTTTGTCTCTATTGCCTATATTTGGGACCAACACGGTAAATGCGAGGTCGGTGGCTAATAAGTCAACCATGGTCCGGGAGACGATCCTGGACCAGGCAGTCGACCTCGCATGTGTTACGGAGACCTGGCTGGATACTGAGTCGGGGTCTATATTGGCTGACCTTGTTCCAGCCGGATATTCTGTGCAGCATCAGCCACGGCTACAGGGACCGGGGCGGGGGAGGTTTCGGCTGTGAGGAGATTCCCTGTGTAACACATCATAGGTGTGGAGGGTCTCCATCTGGTGTTGGATTTGGTCGGAGACAGAGTGTGGATACTGCTGGTATACCAGGCACCCACCTGTACAGCCACCTCCCTGCCTGCACTGACTGAGCTGGTGTCAGAGGTGGTCTTGTGGTCCCCCAGGACAATAGTTCTGGGGACCTCAATATCCATGCCGATGCCAGTCTTGGAGGGGCAGAGCGTGAGTTCATAGCCGTCATGGCAACCATGGGCCTGTCTCAGAGAGTAGTGGGCCCCACACATGTTGTAGGACATGCCCTGGACATGATCTTTTGCACAGGCCTTGAGGTGGGGTATCCGTTAGTGTGGGAGGTGTCAACAGAGCCCTTGTCATGGACGGATCATCATCTCCTCCAGGCGGGTATTCTGGTGCATGTTGGCCCCCGGGATGGTGCGGAACCAGTTTGGTTGGTTCTCCCCCGAAGGCTTATGGAACCAGAAAGGTTCCAGATAGCTCAAGGGAATGTTCCCTCTGACCTCGATGGCTGCCCACTTGATGGTCTTGTATCCATGTGGAATTCTGTGTTGACGGGAGCCATCGACTGTGTGGCTCCTAAGCGTCCACTCCCGAATCGCCGACAATGCAGCTCCCATGATATATGGGGGAGCTGCGGCGGATGAAGCAGGAAGGGCAGCGGTTAGAGCGATGGTAGTGTCACTCGCGTGCTGAAGTTGACAGATTGCGGCACAGAGTCTGGTTATGTATCTATGCCATTGCGGTGCGGATAGCAAAGAAGACTTTCTTTGCTGCCCTCATTGTGTCCGCTAAATCCCAACCAGCTGAGCTGCTCCAGGTGGTGAGGGGGTTGGTCAGTCCAGCCTCCCTCTGCCTGGACTTAGAATCATCAAATGCTTGCTGTGATTTGTTTGTGGACTTTTTTGCAGACAAAATTGCTCAAATTCACCACAGTTTTGATGCAACTTTCTTAGGAGAAAATGGGTCAGAGACAGTAGAAGCCCCGTTCTGTCCTGTTTTGTGGGATAAGTTTTGGGCTGTGTCACCCTCAGATGCGGGGGATGCTCTCAGGACTGTTTGAGCCACCTGTTGTGAACTAGACCCATGCCTGTCCTGGCTAGTTAAGGCTTGCCGGGAGATATTGAGGGCGCTGCTGGCGGGGATAGTCAACGCCTCCCTTAGGGAGGGCAGGGTGCAGGACTCTCTCAAGGAGGCAGTTGTGTGGCCCCTGCTCAAGAAGCCATCTTTGGACGTTGATGCCCTGGCCAGCTATCGGCCAGTCTCTAACCTTCCTTTTTTATTTATTTATTATTAAAATTTATATGCCACCCCCTCCTGCTACAAGCATCTCGGGGGAGCTAACAACATTTAAAAACACATAACTAAAATACAATTAAAACAACCTAAAACCCTCAGATTAAAATAACCCATACCCAAACCCTCCCTAACCCAACCCCCCACACACTACCCATCTCCCCCACCCCTACCCACTCCCTTCACTGAAGGCCTGGACAAACAGCCAGGTCTTACAGGCCCAGCAAAAAGCCAGCAGACTCGGGGTCAGTTGAGCTTCCTCCAGGAGGGAGTTCCACAGCTGTGGTGCAAGCACCGAGAACACTCTCTCCATTGTGGTCCCCCGGCTAACCCGGGGGACCTCCAAGAAGGCGCCTCCGGCAGATCGCAAGGATCGTCCCAGGATCCGAGGAGTGAGGTGGTCTCTCAGATAGGAGGGGCCCAAGCTGTATAGGGCTTTAAAGGTTAAAACCAGCACCTTGAATCGGACTCGGAATGTTCTAGGCAACCAGTGCAGAGCTCAAAGCACTGGTGTTATGCGCTCCCTACGGCCCGGCCCGGTCAGAAGATGGGCCGCCGCATTCTGCACCAGTTGCAGCTTCCAAACCGTCACCAGGGGCAGTCCCACATAGAGCGCGTTGCAGTAATCCAGCTTCAAGGTGATGAACGCATGGATGAGGGTGGCCAGGTCGGAGTCCGAAACATATGGCCATAGCATCCACACAAGACGTAGCTGGCGAAAGGCTCCCTTCGCCATCGCCTCTACCTGGCAATCTAGGAAAGGTTTAGGGAAGGTTATTGAATGGGTGATGGCTCGGCAGCTTCAGGAGCATTTGGACCGGGTCAATTTTCTTGATCCCTCACAGTTGGGTTTTTGTCCGGGTTATGGCATGGAGACTGAACTTGTGGCCTTGGTTGATGACCTCTTATGAGAATTGGACTGGGGCCGTTTGACCCTGTTAGATCTCTCGACTGCATTTGATACCATTGATCATGAGTTGTTGGTGACTCGGCTGCGGGACTGGGCAGGGATTAGCGGGATTGTTCTTGAATGGTTCTGCTCTTTCCTGACTGGGAGAACCCAGCATATAGTGCTGGGGGAGGTTTCATCTCCCCCCCGGGGCCTCATATGTGGGGTTCCTCAGGGTTCCATCTTATCCCCTCTCTTGTTCAATGTGCACAAGCAGCCTTTGGGGGAGGTCATCAGGGAGTATGGGGTGAGATGTCATCAATATGCTGATGACACCCAGCTATCTCCCTCATTTTCTTCTGACTCAGGCCCAGCAGTCTCGGTGCTTACCCAGTTGTGGGGGACTAGATGGGAGCGAGCCGCCTGAAATTAAATCCTGACAAGACGGAGGTGATGACTGTGGGGAGGGCTGAGGGAGTGATGACCCCCATCATTGATGGGATCCATCCTCCCTTGGTTTCAGGCCTGGAGTCTGGGGGTGCTCCTGGACCCGCAGCTCCGCCTGGATGCCCAGGTGATGGCTGTGGTGAAGGGGGCATTTTGCCAATTACATCTGGTGCATCGGCTTAGGCTGTATGTCTCGGACTCGGATCTGGCCACAATCATCTATGCTTTTATTACCTCAAGACTGGATTACTGCAATGCACTCTACGTGGGGCTACCCTTGGTGCTGGTTCGGAAACTGCAGCTAGTGCAGATTGCGGCGGCTCGTCTCTTGACTGGGACGGACCGAGGTGAGCACATTACACCAGTGCTCCATGCTCTGCACTGGCTGCCAATAGTTTTCCGGGCCCAATTCAAGGTGTTGGTGTTGACCTTTAAAGCCCTAAACGGCTTGGGCCCCACCTACCTGCAGGACCGCCTCACCCTCCAGGTCCTGGATAGACCCCTGTGGTCAGCCGGGGGCACCCTCCTCAGGGTCCCCCGGGTTTTCAGGGTGTCCACCATGAGGAGGGCATTCTCTGTGGCTGCGCTGTGGCTGTGGAACTCCGTCCTGTTGTCTGCTTGATTACCGACCTCCCCTCTTTCCGTAGACAATGTAAGACCTGGCTGTTCCGCCATGCCTTTCCCGAGGGAGATGGGGTGGGTGGGTTGGGGGGATGGGTTTTATATTGTTTTAATTGTAGTTTATAATTGTTTGTTTTGATATGTTTTAAAATGCTGTGAGCTGCTCCAAGATGCCCGAGGCAGGAGGGGCAGCATATAAATTTTAGAATAAATAAATAAATAATAGATAAAACCCTACTTTCTCTATTGCTTCTATTAATGCACTATGGATTTAACCAGTTACTTAGCTCCAAAGTTTAAAAGTTATGATAGTTTCCAATATGAGCTCAGTTTTGACATTTTGCTCCAACTTTCACAAGCAAAGCTCTTTTTATCCTTTCATTTCACATGCTTATTCATAAGAAGGCCACCCCCAGCAGTCCTCCACCAGGACCTCTGCCATTGGAAGACAGAATACAGAATCTAAATCTGCTCCCTCTTCATGTTTCATGGAGTCTTTGCAATTGTATATTGAAATATATAGAAAACAGATTGGAAACAGCTAATATGGTACAACTGTGCATCAAGAGAAATTAGACAGTGTAGTGAAGAAATGATTCTCGCAAAAGATTAAGCAAATGATTTTAAACACTCTAGACAGCACCCAAGAGGTATAGATACTTGAGTGGTTGACTTACTCTTCTTTCAACAAAATAGATTTTAAAAGAAACAGTGGTCACAGTACTTAATTTATAAAAAATGAATTGGCTGGTCCCAAACCTGCCTCACAAGTCACTTCCCTTGCCTCAAAGCCACACACTCTGTCTCAGAACTTGACAGAACAAGGAAATGAACCCTAGTCTCCAACTAGTAATCTAATAACTAGACTAACCTGCCTCTCTACAGCTGAATATAAACCAGGAGTTCTTGCAATTTAATCTGTATGATGGTCAGCACAAGGGATGGGGCACAGAAGTCATTAATTAAAGCCAAATAAGCCAAGCAGGGTTTTTCTGGCTTTCATTTCTAACCCTGAAATGGCCAATGTCAGCCTTTTCCTGGCCTTTCACATTTCTGGGTGCACAGTCCGAGTGAGACTATTTCCCGGGGCTCAGCCCACCCTGACCTTGAATTTAATTGCTGGGGCTGAGCCCTGGCAAGCCCCCACCCCAACCAATTAAGCCCTGAGTGGCCAGAGTTTGATGGATCATCCTATCATCAAGATCTGGAAATACTCCACCACGTGCAAAATCCTTTACTGTAGCTTCTACTTACTTACTTATGCAAAACTACTATTCAGTTTAAAGTAGTATGTGATGACTGGATCAACAAGACATAGTTTAGGCCAACACATGCAGTAGTTTTTTTTAATGAAATCTTAGGCAGCAAAGACACTAGCCGTGAGTTATGGGTGTGGGAATTTACTCTGTGACCTTGTAACATTGTGGCTAAACATACAAGCATTACTTTAATTCTGCAAATGGTCCCTGTTATTGCATAGCTATGGTCTGATGTTTGACACAACAAGAAACCCACAAAACTATGACTAAGGAGGAAGAAAAGCAAGCTTTATTCACAGCGCACAAGTGTTGGTCCTCTTACTAGGTCATGCAGAGGACTCCAGACAATGCTGCCTCAAACCAAGCTTTGTACTGGTGGTATCATAACATCAGGAGGGAATTCAGGGCAATTAATATAAAGGGGAAATTAAAATATCTACAAAATCTAGTCTAAGTGTGTGCATTTGACCTTGGAATTTCAAGTTATTTACTCATTGCAGGAGGAAACACATTCGCCTCTACATCATTCCTACAAGTCTCCAGCAGCAATGAGCCAGACTGTCTGTTGTCTACAGAAAATATAAAACCAAAACTGTACTGTGACCAAAGTATGTTTAAACATCTGCTTAATGTCTAGTATATGAATGTGCCACATGTGACTAAAAATTGCATTCTACAATCACAGCAATATTTTTGATTGTGAGAATCCTACACAAGAGATAGGACAGGAAGAGAACTCTCATTAAGAGAGAGAATCCCTGTCTTCTTCCTCACCCCAAGGGAATTCCTCCCATCTCCATCTCTGCAATGGTTGGAGCTGAGGCTGTGAGGACAACTTGGCTCTTCACGTGTAGGAAGTAGCAGCCTAGTCAGACCCAACAGCTGCCTCTACTATGTAGGAACAGTGTAGCAGGGTGCAGTCCTGCGGGGCTACTGCCCCTTTAAGAGGGGACTGAGTGGGCCAGATGGAGGGCTGAGCACATGTGCATGGGCCTGGGAGAGCCAACCCATAGCTAAACATCAGACTGTGGGGAGAATAAGCTGATAACGTCAGGGACATAGTGGGTAGGACATTGGGCCTTTAAGGCTGAGAAGAGGAAGCCTGGCCACGCCCACTCTGCTGGAATATAAAGACAGGCAAAGCAGAGAGGAGGGCAGTCTCTGCCTGGGGGCCAAAACAGCAACATCTCCCTGGGAAAAGCCTGGAAGGGATCCTTCCCACTCTATGCTCTCCAAGGTGCTGAAAGCTGGAAGAACCAGAGTGGACTCAGGCAAGAGGGAGAGGCTGTGCCTAGGAGGGAGCCTTCTGCCTGGGGAAGGCTTGGCCAGAGCCTGGGGCTGAGGCCTGGCAGGATGGACTTTGGGGGGACTGATATTGTGGTGCTCCTGTGCCTGAGTGAGACTGTGCTGGGCTTGCAGGGTGACGTCAGCAGCCCCAGGGATTGTGGATGCTGGACTATACTGTGTCTAATAAATGACTGTGGCAGTGATACCCTCTGGACTGGTAATGTTGGGTCCTACAGGAGGGTATCCCCCTTCCTCAGAGGGGAATTCAGCTGAGGCTAGGACTGAATAGGCATTGTAAGGGTAAACCTACGATCGGTTTACCCTTATCCTTGCAACATGGACCTGCCTGCTGTCATTCTCATCATAACCAAGCCAAGTACGTGCACTTGAGACCTCGCATCTTCATGAATGTTAGACCCCTTGTCTCTCCCTCTGTTCCCCTTCCTAAGTCTCTCCCCCAGCTCCTGTCTCTCAGATTGTAAGCCCTAGGGGCAGGAACCGTGTCTATTTTATTACTTTGTAAAGTGCCAGGTACACTGCTGGCGCTATATAAATGTTTGTTAATAATAATAATAATAAAAGTGCTAATTCCCCAGAGACACCCCAGCACCCCCATGTGACCCTTGGAAGACCCCCTGCTACAAACAGGATTTCAGCAACAAACTCTCCAGTAGCTATCTGTAGTTGTTTTTAGATGGACCCGCCCCTGTGCATCATCACGCACTTCTGGTGAGTGGGGTGTGTGTGTCTTCAGATGGTGGGGAATGGGTGTGTGGTCAGTGTGCGCCCACACTCATGAACCACCCATTCATGTCCCTTCATGGAGCTTGGTGCGATGGTAGCGGACTTCACACGACACTTAGATAGAATCCTAGAGAGTGCTGCGGAGGAACTTGTTGTCATAGTCCATCTTGGTACCAATGAC
The DNA here is from genome assembly GCA_003113815.1 of Sphenodon punctatus. Taxonomy (NCBI): domain Eukaryota; kingdom Metazoa; phylum Chordata; class Lepidosauria; order Sphenodontia; family Sphenodontidae; genus Sphenodon; species Sphenodon punctatus. Next base: position 2,168,346 of record QEPC01003457.1, read on the forward strand.
ATAGGCAGATGTAGGACGGAGGTTCTGGAGGCCAAATTTAGGCTTCTAGGTAGTAGACTCAAGTGCAGAACCTCCAGGGTAGCGTTCTCAGAAGTGCTGCCTCTTCCACATGCAGGACCCCAGAGGCAGGCAGAGCTCCAACGTCTCAATGTGTGGATGAGACAATGGTGCAAGGAGGAAGGCTTTGGATTTATCAGGAACTGGGCAGCCTTCTGTGGAGGGGAAAGCCTATACAGACAGGATGGGCTTCACCTTAACCAGAACGGAGCCCGGCTGCTGGCACTAAAAATGTGATAGAGCAGTTTTAAAACTAGAACCTGGGGGAAAGCTGACAGGCACTGTGGAGTGCACAGTTCTGACTGTGGCATCTATGCAGGATGATGTTAACTTAGGGGATTTAGAGTTGCTTAAGACTGAGGAAGGGATAAAAATTAAGGGACTTCAGTTGCAATTCGCTGGAGAACAGATAAATAACAATTCCAGGGTGCCTGATACAGTCACCTATAATGTGCACAGTAAGAAGAATAAAAAGAATACACATAAATGTCTCTATGCAAATGCTAGAAGCCTCAAAAGCAAGATGGGAGAATTAGAGTGTATGACGCTAAATTAAGATCTAGACATTATAGGCATCACAGAGACATGGTGGAACGAGGATAACCAATGGGACACTGTAATACCAGGGTACAAAATATATCGGAATGACAGAGTAGATAGAGTTGGTGGTGGGGTGGCTCTGTATGTAAAAGACAACATTGAGTCAAGAACAATAAAAAATTTAAAGGATGCAAACAGTTCCCTAGAATCTCTATGGATAGAAATTCCAGGTATTTATTTTATTTATTTACTTTATAAATTTATACCCCGCCCCTCCTGCGAACAGCCCAGGGCAGCTTCCGGATGCCGTAAAAGGTATAAAGGGGAAGAGTATCACAGTAGGGCTGTACTATCATCCCCCTGACCAGGACGGAGAGACTGATAAAGCAATGCTAAAAGAGATTAGACAGGATACTAAAGTCGGCAACATAATAATAATGGGTGAGTTGTTACCCTAATATTGATTGGGTGAATGTTTCCTCAGGTGGGACGTGGAGGTCAAATTTCCAGATGCCTTAAATGACTGCTTCCTAGAACAGCTGGTTCTGGAACCAATCAGAGAGGAGCTATTCTAGATCTAGTCCTGAGTGGCATGCAGGATCTGGTGCAAGGAGTAACTGTGGTGGAGCCACTAGGTATAGCGATCATAATATGATCACATTTGACGTAATTTCTGGAGTGAGAAAGACAAACAAAAGTACAGCAGTAGCATTTAACTTTAAAAAGAGAGGCTATGACAAAATGAGGAAGCTATTTAAAAGGAAACTAAAAAGCACAGTTGCAAGGACTACACGTTTGCAAGAGGTGTGGAGGCTGTTTAAAAGCACCCTTCTGGAAGCCCAGATTAAGTGCATCCCGCAAGTTAAAAAAGGAAGCAGGAAGACCAAAATCTTTCCACTGTGGCTAAATGGGGAGGTGAAGGAGGCTATTAGAACCAAAAAGGCATCCTTTAAGAAATGGAAGGCTAGTCCCAATGAAAATAATACGAAAGAGCATAAACACTGGCAACATAAATGTAAAGTGTTAATAAGACAGGCCAAGAGAGATTTTGAAGGGAGTCTTGCTAAAGAAGCAAAAACAAGGAACAAAAACTTTTTCAAATACATCAGAAGCAAGAAGTCTTCTAGGGAGTCAGTTGGGCCATTGACTCCCTAGAAGACAAGGGAGTAAAAGGGGCGCTCAGGGAGGATAAGGACATTGCAGAGAAGCTGAATGAATTATTTGCGTCGGTCTTCACTGCGGAGGAATTTGGGGAGGTACGCATGCCAGATCCTTGCTTTGTGGGCAAGGAATTGGAAGAGCTGTTACAAATCAATGTGATGTTGGAGGATGTTCGAGGGCAAATTGACAAACTGAAAAGTCACCAGGGCCAGTTGGCATTCACTCCAGAGTTCTGAAGGAACTCAAATATGAAATTGCAGACCTACTGTTAGTAATTTGTACCGTCACTAAAATCTGCCATTGTACCCGAGGACTGGAGGGTGGCAAACATAACCACAATATTTAAAAAGGGATCCAGAGGTGATCCTGGAAACTACAGACTAGTAAGCTTGACGTCTGTGCTGGGAGAAATGGTGGAAACCATCATTAAGGACAGAGTTACAGGCCATATTGACAAACATGACAATGGGGAAGAGTCAACATGGATTTAGTAAAGGTAAGTCATGCCTCACTAACCTGTTGGAATTCTTTGAGGGTGTAAATAAGCATGTGGACAAGGGAGACCCAGTAGATATAGTGTACCTGGATTTCCAGAAAGCATTTGATAAGGTCCCTCATGAGAGACTCTTGAGAAAATTAAAAAGTCATGGGATAGGAGGTAGTGTCTTACTATGGATCAGAAACTGGTTAAAAGATAGAAAGCAAAGGGTAGGACTAAATGGTCAGTTTTCACAATGGAGAGATGTAAAAAGTGGTGTGCCTCAGGGATCTGTATTGGGACCGGTGCTGTTTAATGTATTCATTAATGATTTGGAAAAGGGTGTTAAGAGTGAGGTGATCAAATTTGCAGACGACACCAAGTTATTCAAGGTAGTTAAAACACGAGCAGACTGTGAGGAACTGCAACAGGATCTTACGACACTGGGTGCCTGGGCATCTAAATGGCAAATGAGATTTAATGTGGACAAGTGCAAAGTGATGCACGTAGGGAAAAATAATCCAAACTATGCGTACACAATGCTGGGTACTAAGCTAGGAGTTACCACTCAGGAAAAGGATCTGGGGGTGGTTGTGGACAATACAATGAAATCCACAGCGCAGTGCGCAGCAGCAGTCAAAAAAGCAAACAGAATGTTAGGAATTATTCGGAAGGGGATAGAGAATAAAACTGAGGATGTCATAATGCCTCTATACAAATCAATGGTGCGACCGCACCTCGAATATTGTGTGCAGTTCTGGTCGCCCCATCTCAAAAAAGACATAGCTGAACTAGAAAAGGTACAGAGAAGGGCAACAAAAATGATCAAGGGCATGGAAGGGCTCCCGTATGAGGAGAGGCTTGGTAGGTTGGGGCTCTTCAGTTTGGAGAAGAGACGACTGAGAGGAGATATGATAGAGGTCTATAAAATCATGAGTGGTGTGGAACTAATAAACAAGGAGCAGTTATTTACCCTCTCAGCTAGTACTAGAACTAGGGGACACTCCATGAAACTCATGGGTGGCAAGTTTAAAACAAATAAAAGAAAATTTTTTTTCACTCAGCGTATAATTGGGTTGTAGAATCTACTGCCAGAGGCTGTGGTAAGGGCCAGTACTGTAGCTGAGTTTAAAAGAGGTTTGGACAAGTTTCTGGAAGATAGGTCCATTAGCAGCTATTAGCCAGACAGGATCAAGGAACATGACAGGAGCTGGGGGAAAACAACGGGGAATGGATCCCCCATTGTGACCTGTTGGGTGCTTCTCCCAAGCCACCGTGATTGGCCACTGTCGGAGACAGGATGTTGGGCTAGATGGACCATTGGCCTGACACAATAAGGCACTTATGTTCTTAGGAGCAATGGGGGGGAAACCCAGGTTACTCTGTGCAGGGGCATGGGTGGGCAGTACGTGGGTCATGGGCACGTTGCATCTGAAAACAACCTGTGTAGCTCAAGGTGAAGGCCAGCCTGGCAGTCCCAGGAGCTGCATTCTGTATTCTCTACAGTTAGTGCAAATTAGGGTTGTCTGTCCTTTCTGCGAATTTTGAATAAACTGGGGAAATTATTAACCAAACAGTTCATTTCCAATATGTTGCACCATATACTTAATACACAATGCAATGTTTGTTGTCATTTATTCATTCATAGATTATTTATTTAGACTGTTTCACAAGGAGGAAGTTTATTATAAAAATTGTTTAACATGAATTAGGTTTGAAAGAATTCACAGGCTCTCTTGCATCAAGAAAGAGAATGGCCAGTTAAGTTGCTATCCAACACAATTTGTCCAACACTTATTGTTCCTTTCACATATTTGCTTTCTGCAAAACACTGTTCTACATTTATTTTGATTTTTATCTCACCATTTCCCTTAGGCTCAGAGTGGCTTCCAAAAAAAAATAAAAAATCCAATCCAGTTAAACCCAAATACAATCCCAGTAAAACCATTCCCACCCCCAACCCTCCAAACCCAATACCCCCACACTAAAAGCTTGGTCAAATAAAGAGATCTAAAAGCATTCTAAAAATGCTCCGGGTTTGGCAATTCTGCAAGGGAAGGGAGTTCCAAAGCTGTGGGGCAGTCAAAAGAATGCCTATTTGTGTGCCGGTGTTGTCTGAACCTGATGGTATTTGCAAGAGACCACTCCCAGTTGGCCGGAGGGAATGTGACGGAACATAGGGGGAAAGGTGTTCTTTTACATATGTGGGTCCCAAGCCTTAACGGCTTTATAGGTCAAAACCAGCATCTTAAATTTGAGGTTAGAAAAGAATGGATGAAAATGGTCCAGTCCAGATCAGACCGAAAAGGCTGCAGGTTCCTCACCAGATGGACATGGTATAACACACTCCTGGCTGTCACAGCAATCTGATGTTCCAGGCACAACAAGGGGTCCTAGAGCACCCCCAGGCTATGAACATGAGTGACCAGAGAAGTCTGGACCCCCTCAATAATAGGTAAAAATCACTTTTAGCAGCACTTCCAAATAAATACAAGACCCAGCACTGGTAAGACGATTACAGAGTCTTTAGGCAGGCCTGAAAACTGAAGATGAATGATTCCTAAATACAAAGACACCAGGAGAAGCTATTAAACATCACTCCATTTTTTTACAAAAAAGAATCATGTTACTCATTTGCTTTACAGTTGATGAACACAGAGCTAATAGTGCCTGAAAGTACCTTTGGCACACAGGCACATTGCTTGCGCTATATCAAAAACAAACATTAATGTCACGGTGGGACAGGTCAGAGTCTGAAGGGAAGGGCTAGAGAAGGGAGAGGACAGGCCTGGGAACTGGAGAGAGGTGAGACCTCTCAGGCAGCCTCCCAACTTAAGGAAAGGAAGGCTCATCATTGAGGTGTTTGGAAGAAAAGCAGAACCACACAAGGGGTACAAGGAGCCAGAAAACACCGAGCCAAAGACTGGAGAACTAGAGAGACAAGGAGACATGGAGTAAGGGAGTCGGGGAGCAAGGAATCAGAAAGGGGGCTAGTTATCAGAAGCCAGAGAACAAGGGTTAAAGGGGACCAAGAAACCAGACAGTGGGGGGGAGATAGGGCTTGAGAGCATGAAAGGGCAAGATCCAATCCCGTTAAACCCAAATACAATCCCAGTAAAACCATTCCCACCCCCAACCCCAATACCCCCACACTAAAAGCCTGGTCAAATAAAGAGATCTAAAAGTCTTCTAAAATTTCTCCGGGTTTGGCAACTCTCCAAGGGAAGGGAGTTCCAAAGCTGTGGGGCAGCCAAAAGAATGGGAACCTAGGGATCAGGAGAAGGTGGGAGAAGAAAGGAAATAATAGCTAGACTCATGAACCTGGGAGGCAGCAGCTCCAAGAGCGTGGAACCAATCAACAGGAAGGAACAAGGGAGTCATAAGGAGAGGAGTATGGAGAAGAGGCAGAGGAGAGAGTTACTCCACCCAGCTTCCTGTTGGTATCAGTATGTCTTAGAGACTGGCTGGGAGGCAAGGCCAGAGGAAAGACAGACAAGAGAAGACAGGTCAGGCACAGAGTGGAAGGAGACATGGGGAGGAGAGAGTAAGCAGAACAGGCCTAGGTGGTGGTGCTAGCAGCTGGTCTAGAGCTCCAGCAACCCAGAGGCTGGGGGTTCATATCTGGGTGCCTTACAATTAATAATCTGGCCCATATGTTGGAATATGATAGAAGTTTATAACATCATGAGTTGTGTAGAATGCATAAATAAAGAGTTATTTACTAGTGGTGGGACCCCGGGCCCATTACCGGCTACCGGATTTACCGGTTCTACAAAAACCGGATTCCCGGATTAAATCCGGTATACCGGTACCGGATTTATTTCATTGGTTTCAATGGGGCGCTGTGTCCCCATTGAAACCAATGAAATAAATTAATTCCCTCCCCC
>QEPC01003457.1:2174986-2186938 GCA_003113815.1 Sphenodon punctatus
CTCGCCTCTGGGTCTTACTCTTGTCTTTTTTAAAACAAAAATCCAGGCTGGGCAGGGTGGGTGGGGGGTGTCCCCCCTTCCACCCGCGCAGCCTGGACTCGGGGAGGGTTTTTTTTAAAAAAACTTTGCTGGGGCTTTAAGTTTTTTTACATTGCAGCCATTTTTAAATGGCTGCAATGCAAAAAAAATCCGGTACCCCGGAATCCGGTAATGCCGGTACGCCCGATACCGGCATTATCGGATACCGGATTCTACCGGTTTCCCACCCCTATTATTTACCCTCTCAAATAGCATTAGAACTAGGGGGCATTTCATGAAACTAAAAGGTAGCAAATTAAAAACATATAAAAGAAAGTATTTTCTCACTCAATGCAACATTAGTTTGTGGAGCTTGTTGCCAGAGGGTGGTCAAGGCCAGTAGTATAGGTGGGTTTTAAAAAGGATTGGATAAGCTTGTTAATGGCTATTACCAAAGTAAGTTGGAGGACGTAGCCTTGGACTATCAGGAGGTGTAAGTGAACATCAGGGAATGGATCATTTCATCACGTCCTGTTGGGTACTTCTTCACAACTTCTTGGTTGTGAGCCAATACTGGGGGGGGGGGGCACAGAGATCAAGAATGGCCAGTATTGGGGACAGGATGCTGGGCTTGATGGACTATTGATCTGATCCAAGCTGGCACTTGTTATGTTCTTATGGATATACAAAACCAGAGTTCTAACCCTCACAATTTTATTGCAAAACATATGACACTTGTTCTCAAAATCCCAACCCCCAGAATTCCCTGAATAGGTGAGATATTTTTAAAATGTTTTCTGGTCCTGAATAGGGGTGCAGCAAGTACTTCAATTGGTACTCGCGCCCGGATAATACCTGCATTTTCAGGAACCCCATTTGGGCACCCGATGGGTTACATTGGCCCCCTGGATGCCAAAAATCCAGGCACCAGTTATCTAGGCCAAAATGCCCCAAATCCAGGCATTGTAGAGTGCCACACCCCACTGATTTTCCAGCAGGAAGCAGGAGCTTGGCATTCCAGGACAGGCCTCGTCGCTTCTCTTCCCCCCTCCCCAAACACACACACACTCAGAAAAGCAGAGCAGGAAAAACCTGGATCAGATGAGCAGTAGCCAAGAGGAGCAGCCAGGAGCACAAGTCTGCCCAGGGAGTGCATGGCTGTGGGTAGCCAATTGGGCTGTGATCAGGCACCAAGGTGGCCAGGCTGACCACCCCAGATTCGATGAGGTGCCCATTTTTGCAGATGCCCAGTTGCACCTCTAGTCCTGAATAGTCTCATAGTGTTGGCTAAATTGCTTAACTAGCTATTACATGTGTAATACTCCAGTCTTCGTGATAGGTTGCAGGTTACCCTTATGCCCTTTAACATTATATACAGTAACTAACAAGCTGTTCCGCAACTGATTTCCTGCTAAAACAGATTAGATGTTACTCAGTACATTGAGGGGCATATAAAGACCTTGCTGTTACTCAGAATGTCAAAACTTCAGGCATATTGTCAGCAATTACTTAAATGTCATTCCTGGAAGGAGCATTGTCATGTGCAAGAACAGTGTACTGTTTCTAGGAATTAAACCAAGACACATGATGATTTCTCAGGCAGGCATCAGATGGAAGATACTAAGTTACTTATCTCTCAAAGTACAGAACCGTCGTGTTCCACAGTAAGGATCCCAGACACTTCATCCTGAGAGAATAATTTTGCAGCGTTTTATCATTTATTAAGGATAACTATTGTAAAAGCTATCTATAATTCAATAAATATGTGGAGAAATGCTGAACATCTCAGTTAAGGTAATGTTAAATTGGATAGATTAAAGGGCTAAAGTGTCATAGAAGGGAGGTAGGATGTGATGATGTCATTAGAGGAGTAGGGCTTACGCCTTCGTCCCTTCTCCCTCGCTGCCCCACATGCCTGGAACTCCCTCCCTGCCAACATCCGCCTTGCCTCCTCCCTCCGCTCCTTCAAATCCCTCCTCAAGACCCACCTTTTCCATGCTGCCTTTCCCAATGCCCTCTAGTCTTTCCCCTTGCTCTTACTGTCAGCCCTCCTCTGCTGACTGCTGCTACCGACCACCTTGTAACCAAGCCAAGTACACGCACCTGAGACTTCGCATCCGCCTGAATGTTTGTTTGTCTTCTCCCCTGTCTCTCCCACTGTCCCCTCTCCTTGTCTCCCCCTCATTGTCTTTTAGATTGTAAGCCACAGGCAGGGACTGCGTCTGATTCTATGTTCTGTACAGCACCAGGTTATGCGGCTGGCGCTTTATAAATGTTTAATAATAATAATAATTTAAAGGTAGTAGGAGAGTGCTGGGGAGAAGAAAGGCAGTCGAGTTCAGTTATCCTGGAGGGTGTGCCGGGGAAGAAGTAATAGCAAATGCCAGGAAGGAATCCATTCCATTGATAAAGCATACTGAGAGAAGATGATACTTATGTAATATTGCGTTTGAAAAAATTGCCTGGAAGATATATGAAACTCTAACCGTTCTTTACTATTTTTATTTTACACATTTAATACCCTGCCCCATCTGCCTCGGGCAGTTTACATTCCAATATTAAACAGATAAAACAACAACCCTATCTAAAAAAATTCCTTCAGTTGTGTTTCACAGAAGACCTTACTTTACTGTTATCAACCCAAGAGGATCGGGGTAGGTTTCCTTTAGTTCATCTGCTTTGAATAACAGAACAAAACATTACTTTCTATTTTAACAAGAAGGACTACTGTCTGTGTCTTTGGATAAAACCCATGGCTACTGGATAGGGGAGTCTGGTCTACTCTGTGTTGAGACCAAGCAGCAAGGGGGTGAATGATTTAAGATCTTATATGGATAAAAGTCACTAATGGCTGTTGGATAAGACGAGTGCTTCTCAATAGTGGTATAAAACTCTGGGAAACATTAGAAAGAGGCCAGTGGGGCTACTAAAGTTTTCGTCACAAAGTACATTCTAGCCTGAATGGACCTAAATGACAGCAGTGCTTCTACAGCACACTGGGAGGTGGGAAAAAAATGGTTTTCACACTTCACTCTTGATAATTACTTCTGCAACCACAGGCAAATTACTAGTGCCTTTACCTCTTAGATTAATACCGCTATCCTAAATTAATGTCAACAGGACCTTTAGCATTATGCAGAGTCTCCCTTATATTAAAGCTCCTTTGTTAGCACAGAGGGCCCACACGCCTGTTAAACCCAACCTACCCGGGGCGTGCAGGTGGCGAGACGGCTCTTCGGCTGCAGGAACATTTGGTTAGTGCACCTCCCTGACCTGGAGAGTGGTGGCCGCTGTATCCCGGGTCAGGAAGCTGCCACACCACTCGCACGTGTTTTCATACAAAATATATACAATCTTGATTGGGACTGACTCTATCTGGAGATGACATGACCCCACCTCGGGTCCTGACCCACAGTTTGGAAATCTCTTAGCTACATAATGTTTGCGCACACAGTCCACACATTAACAGAATTCATATAAATCCATTAAAAATAAGATTCATATAGAATCTTACATATTTCACAAGAGACTTTACAATATAAGGATATGATCCTTTGAACATGCACTACACAAATATATGCACATATAGCTGCTTAGCTTGCTCATCTTTAAGTCAGTTTCCTTCTCATAGCACAAAATGTAAAGAAGCTGAAGAGTCAATGGCTAGTTTCCAGTGCAATTGACTGCCTGTCCATAAAGACCAATTGATATTTTGGCCAGTTAAACATTTATGTGACCCAAATCTTAGCCCATAAAATGGCACATAAACCTTTACAGCTTTGCTGGGAGCCATCTAGTAAGCAATGAACAATACAAATAGCTTTATTTCAAAACCAAGCAAAATATCTTCATTACTTGCTATGTGCATACACATTGGAGATGTCATGAGGCTGAATGTGGGGGGTTGTGGAAATTGTGACGGAGAAGAAGTAGCAAGAGATTATCAAAATGGGCAGAGGGATCCATTTGGGGTTCTTGCCATCTCTAAGTCGTTCAGCCTTTACATCTGACACCAAAGTTCTGGGGGAAGTCAGTGGCAGTTTGGAAAATGGCTCTAGTTCTGGCTTCTCAAAATATTTTACTTCACAACAGCTAACAACATTTACGACGACAACGGGGGGGAAAACCAAGCAGGGAAATCACAAGCTTAACTGGAACACAAACACATGTGTGACTCAAGCTTAGCACAGTGTTGGGGCCTGCTTGTTCCACAGTCTAAAAGACACAGCCAAATTACTGCCCCCAAGTACCTTTTTTTTAACCGTGTTAGTCCACGCGTATACAAAGACCACAGAGCAACAGTCTTGCAGGGAGTCCTATATTCCAGCTCTTTCTGTCTCCCAGCAGTTTCTTCCTGCTCTGGCTGCTCTTGGGAGTCTTCTTTTCACCTCTCCAGCCCTAGGAACCTCTCCTTAAGCTCCCACAGGTGCCCTGTCTCCTCTTAGCTGCTCCAACAGCTTTTCCACAGGACGACTCCCCCCTGGAAACTTCTTTCTTAGGCCCTGTTGTGAAAGCCAGTTCCTCATTAGCTTTCTTACTGGGGCCTAAGTGTTAGTGGCACTGGTTAGGGTGGTGGCAGGCTATCAGAACACGTCCTGCAACAACTTACTTCCAGCACCCTGCCATGGGAGCACTCCTGCTACACACACCTCTTTGAGTCTTTGTTTTCATAAGGGACATTTTTTCTTGACTTGCCTCCCCAGTTTGGCTTATTACAGAAGCTCTGTCTTCTACCCTGCCCAAGGGACTAACTGTAACTGGAGTACTGGGGAGCATGACCTTTAACAGAGGGCCTGGGTCCAGTTTCACCTCACTTCTTTTTGAGTGGTTACCATTCTAAAGACTGACCCATGCGGATACTACCAATAAAAGCTAGGGAGCCAAGACCTGAGCATAAGAATGCCAGTGGGAGGTATGGTTTCATAAAGAGATGTATTCACACTATCCTAGATGGCTGAATGAAAGCTGCAGTGTTCTCTTCATCAGCAAATATGCAGATCACCTTCTGCTGTACCACAAATATTGATTTATTTTTATTATGGAAACTTCTTGGCTTGCAGGCATGAACGAAAACTCACTCAGTAATGTTCCTGCTGCTTTTCTGTTAGCCAGCACATTTGTGTGACAGAACAGGGCACACAATGAGGCCCCCCAGGCAAGCTCATAGGGACACAGATGAGAAATTTAAGAGCAAAAATGCTCACAGTAATTGGAATATAGATTCTTTAAAATCATCTCTAATGTTAGTATTTCTTGAATACAGATTTCATTCTTCTGTCTCTGAAGACCATATTTGGCATTCAAAATAAGAGAATAGCTCAAGGAATCGTGTTTCTCCTAGGGATTTTGTAGGAATCAAGACTGTTATTCAGATATTACAAAAAGGTATATTATATATTATGCCTTCTACAAGAAAACTGCCATGCTGAAGATTTCTCATTTGTAGCATTGTTATTCACATGCATAGTGTAATTGCACTGTATAGCAGGAACAGTGCTACTTCATGACTTCCTCATTAATACAGCAATATGCTCTGCTTGATACATTTTGTTTTTTCCACCTACAGAACTTCCATATTTTATTAAAATATTTTGTGCCCAATTTAAAAATGGATTATTTGTAGTCACAGAAATAAAATGGCAACAGAACAGAGGAACTGGATATGCTGAAGTAAAACATATGACCAGATGCCTGATGTAATGATGCTATCGGTGGAGGTGATATGCTAACACTGGTGTGAAAGCTCATAAGTGGTTGCTAGATAAGTGATCTTTTAAAACACTGGGATGCTCTGTTGTGATTGCATTAGTTCTTGCACCAGTTTGGTTGTGATGTGTAAATAATCATGGATAGTTTTTAATGCTCATTGAGAGTTCTTTCCACGGAATCTAGTTACAAAGGACAAAACTGTCTCCATCATAAGTAAGCCAAACTCCAATGGAGTCCAAGATGCTCCTACTCATGTTTGGATTTAATTACTTTATTGTCCTAAAGGATGCAGTTAAAACATTACAAGCCCAAACTGAACACTACAAAATTTCCACTGTTATCTCTCTCTCAATCTGATGAAGTAGAAGTGTTTAAAAGACTTTCTTTTCTCCTGTTCTCCTAAATCTTCATTAAAGAACTTGTAACATCCCCAAAACAAACCCAACAGAAACGCTACCCTGAAATGTCATGGAAAGTAATGTCAAATGAATCCAAACACCGTATTCTTAGAGCGCGGGAGCGCTCTAATAGTTAAGGTGCGTTGGACTCTTAATGTTAGAGCCCCAACATTCTATTTGCTCTAAAATTGAAATGGTCCAGGTTAGGATCATGAAACTTGTAACGGAGGATCACTGGTGTAGTCAGTTCATGCTGTACAGATCTCAGCCAAATTGGCTGAATAACAGCTGAGATATACCAGTCTAGAAACTGCTCTTTGAAGCCTGTTTTTTAAAAAAGTCCGACCGTCTTGATCTGCCAGGGTAGAGGTGTTTAGTGTTTTGGGGAAGAGGAACTGGACTTTTAGAAAATTAAAGGAGGCTGCCAGGGGGTGCCTTTGGGTGTTTTTTTAAAAAAAATTAGACATGTAGTTTTAGAGTTATGGGGTTTTGGAAAAACCCATGTTAGGCTATGGAGAGGGGCAGGGCTGCTTTGAAGAGAAGCGGTACTTGCTGTCTCTTCCCCTATCTATCCCTTCCCAGAGCAGGGCTCGGGGCAGTTGTGCCTGAGGGTTTTGGGGCAGAGGGGAACAACTGCAACCTCGACCCTAGCCCCCTCGCTCAGTGCCCCTACCTGATAGCCCTGCCGCTGCCAAGATGGCTGCCGCCACTTCCCCCTTCTGCTGCTGCTGCTCTCGCTGTTGGAGCTGGAGCCACCACCGCTCGCTGCTGCTTTCCCCTGTTGCTGCTCACTGTCGCTTCCCCCTGCTGCTGCTGCTCCCGCCGTCATTTTGAAAAGGCTGGGGTTCCATGCGCCTGCGCGTTTTGGGACCATAGCCCTGTCTGGGATGCTGGAACTACATTTCCCAGCATTCCAGAAAGGAAACATGGCTACTGGGTGCCTGCGAAGACGCGCAGGATCCCAACCTTTTCAAAATGGCAGGAGCAGCAGCATCAGGGGGAAGCAGCGGCTCCGGCTCCAGCACGCGATGGTGGTTGTTCCAGCAGCTCCAGCTTCGGCGATAACGGGAGCAGCAGCAGGAAGCGCAGCAGCAGAGAGAGTGAGAATTGGGGTGGGGGGTTTGAGAGAGTGAGAATGAGGGGATGAGAGAATGAGAGGTGAGAGACTGAACAGAGGAGAGACTGGGGGGGTGAGAGTGTGTGAGACAATGTGAGTGTGTGTGTGTGACAGAGAGAATGTGGGGGTGGTGAGAGAATGTGGGGGTTGTGTGTGTGTGTGAGAGAATGTGGGGGGGAGTGTGTGTGTGTGACAGTGGTGTGTGTGTGTGTGACAATGTGGTGGGGGGTGAGAGAATGTGGGGGGGTGTGTGTGTGGGAGAGAATGTGGGAAGTGGGGGTGAGAGAGAGAGTGTGAGAATGTGGGGGCCAGAAAGCATTACCGTCCCCCCACCCCCTCTGCCCTACCTACCTGGTTCTTATCTGCTGCCGCTCCTGAACCTGTGGCTGATGCGGTCCTGGTGTGTAGTGAGGTCTCAGTGGAGATGGCAGGGCTCGGGGGTCGGGGTTTGGTTCTGGAGAGAAAGCGAACGCGTCCACTACAGAGCACGCGGCTCATGAAGCCGCCCAACGAGAAAACGTTTTGGGGCCCCTGGAGCTGCTGCTGCCACCACTCTAGACCTGGAGCTCCAGCCGCTTCTGCCACCACCACTCTGGAACTGGAGCTCCTGCTGCGCTGCAACACCTTCTGTTGCCACTACCACCACCATCGCTCTGGAGCTGGAGCTCCCGCCGCACTGCAACACCTTCTTCTGCTGCCGCTGCCACTCACAACATGCTACACTGCTACACGTGGCAACAGCAACAGCAGTTCCAGGAGCTTTGCTGGGGTTAACACTGAAGCTGGGGACAGGAGGTGGTGAGCTGGCCCCTCACCCCCTCAGTTTCCTCTTTAAGAAAGAGAGAATTTAGGATTTCTGGCTCTCACCTCTTTTCCCCCCTGTAATCTACTTGGTCCCAGCCCTGTAATAGAGAACTCAGGACTCTTGGCTTCCAGCCTCTCCACCCCACTCTAATCCAGTAGGTTGCACTGCCTTCACAGGCAACTCAATAGTCCTTGTTCTGAGCCTGTTCTTGTCTCCCATGCTCTCAACCTTGTAACAGACAACCCAGGAGTCCTGGGTCCAAGTCACCCCTCTAGCCCCCAATCCCCTCACAGAGAACTCAAAAGTCCTGGGAAATACAATATTTGTCTGTATGTGTCATATGGAACAGAAGTGTGTGTGTGGAATGACAAAAAAAAATCTAGAAGAGGAAATGGAATAACAGGGAGGGAGGCTATTGGGAGCCAAAGGATAGGGAGTCAGGTATGGTAAATGGGTAAAACTATAGGACTGCTTCCTCAGATAACCCAATAAGCCTTCTGAATCAGTTATTTCAATCAGAACCTTTTTATTGTAACTATTTCTAATTCCTCCTGTCATTCCACCCACTTACTTAACCCTGCACACTTTTTGTATTTTTCCCTGTCATTCCAACCATTCTGTTGTATAATTTCACAATCTCTTAATTGGATGTTGGAATGACAATAGTATTTATTTAGAAATTGGCACTGCTGTTGCTGCCATTCCTTCCAATTAAGATTCCATTTTATTAATTTCAATGCATACCCAACTTAGGCTGCATTCCCATCTACGGCAGTGGTGGCGACAGAGGGAGGGGCGAGGGAAGATGCGGCAGCAGGGAGGAGCCGGCTGACAGGAAAAGAGACAGTGCAAACAGGGATCTGTCGCGGCTTCTCTTGCGCATGTCAGGGTGCAAAATCTTGCAGCCTTGGTTTTAATTAAACATTTGTATGACTCTACCCAGCTTCATTGGGCTCTGGGAGGGCAGTGGAAACTAGTGGGTAAGAGGGACGGTTGTGAGCCATTAGTCAGCTGTCCCGTTTTTCCAAACCGAAATGAAAGGATAGAGGGAAAGGAGGCAGTGAGGGGCCAGTTCATGCCCTCCTGTCCCCAGCTTCAGTGCTGCTCCCAACCTGCAAAGAGGAAAAGGATTGGGGCTGAAATACGAAGGCAAAGTGTGGGTGCATGGAACCTGAGTTGTAAGTGAGCACAACATGTGAGACTGTACAATGTCTTTACTGATAACATGGCACGGAGGTTAAGGCAGGACCTTTAACTTGCAATTTCCATGCTTTTTAGTGCATGATTGAATTTGCAAAAGCCTTAACTCTTCTTGAAAACCAGAGGGTTTTTTAACTATGGAATCATTATATCAATATGCATTACAGATACACTTACTCCTTACACTCATATTTTCTGATAGGGGAGGTAACTTCCTTCATGTTTGTACAACACAATTCTCCTCTCAGTCCAGAGATCTAGAGGGTTGTAGTGAAGGAAAATCCAGCCTTGGATCCTCGAGCCCTGAGGAATTTCCACTTCTTCCTCCTCCCCATTTCCCCTTTTGATATTTTTGCAACCTTTGATCTTTTGCCTTCTCTAACAAGCCAAACCCTGCTTCTCCATTTCCAATTTATGTATGTTGTTTTCCTTCTCTGTTCCTACCCTTTATGTAATCAGCCCAACAGTAATTACTCCCCTTATCTTGCAACCTGCTCTTCTCCTATGTCTTCCTCTCTCTTTCAGCTTTAGAGAACTTCTGAGACCATCTTCATCTGAGTCTAATCTCATTTTCCTATTACATCTTCCACTAACTTTTAAGCCGGATTGATCTTATGTCTATGAACCTGTATACAACCTTCTTTATTTCCCTGATTTACTATACTATGTTGAATGTTTGCCTCTCCCTCTTCATTTCTACCACCTGTCCTTGTCTCAGGCTACTTTGACACAATACAAAATGGGCTATTATAATAACTTGAGATAAATCTGGGTATTATAATCCCCCAATTTTTGTAATGTATGAATGCACTATTTCCTTTTTATGCTGCGAGATCTTGGGTTGTTGCAAGATCCACCAAATGTGGCTTTTACAATGACCCGAGATCTTGTAGCATAAAAGGGGAATAGCAAGTTCACACATTACAAAAATTGCAGAATTATAATACATGGTATTATTGTTACGTATCAATTAGGCAATATTGGCCATGATCAGAGACACAAGCAGGATGCGGTTTGGACAACTCAGTTCAGTTTATTCAGACACTGGCCTCAAGCTGACACTATCCAACAAGGCCCATGAGAATAAAATTGTCAAAATCACTTTTTAAGCAGAAAATGTATTTCCAAGGCCACAATGACAAACCCCAGACAGGCACTATCTCTGAGAACACAGAAAGAGGCCTAAGAGAAAACAAAGGGAGTTTGTAAGAAAGGGTGTTGCTCTCCCTTACTAATAAATAGTAACTCCCTAAAACTCCCTGAGAACTCCAAACTAGCTTGGTGATAGTATAATGAATAGTCAGCTTATTCTCTGCACCTGGCAGAGGGGACCCTGCATCATGTAGCCCTAATAAATAAAGCTATAAAAGGGAAAGCCCAGTCCCTTACCATTTGTCATTAGTGTTAGCGGCCACTAGCATTGCAGTGAGCTGTGTGGGCTTTTGACCCTTACTGTTGCTCTCAAAAGATCCAGAGACCCCCGGGCCAGCTGCCTGCTGGACCCCCTCCCCTTCTCCTCTGAGCCAGCCGGCGCCTCGGACTGTGCCTCTGACACGTAAGATATCTTGGGTGTACTGGGGTTTGTAACTGAGAACACTGCCATGTACAGATGTTAAGTGTCTATCCAATAAAACTGAGTTGTACCTATATACTTTGGCTTGTTAATTGGCAACCTTCGATCCCGTTTGGGTAAATTGAGGCACGCCACCCTCATACCTCAGGGATCGCCTCACCCTCTGCGCCCCAGAGCGGCTCCTTTGGTCTGCCAGGGGTGCCTTCTTGGAGGTCCCCCGTGTTAAGCGGGGGGCCACAATGGAGAGGGCATTCTCGGTGGCCGGGCCGCGCCTTTGGAACTCCCTTCCGGAGGAAGCTCGCCTGGCCCCTAGCCTGTTGACATTTCGGCGAAGTTGCAAAACCTGGCTGTTCGCCCAGGCCTGTGGGAGGGTGGGAGGGTAGGGTGAGGGGTTCCTAGCTCCCCCACCTGATCTACTATTTATTATCTTAATTGTTTTTTAGCCCTGTTTTAATATTGTTACATTGGATGTTTTAAATTGTTTTTATTGTAAGCCGCCCCGGGCTGCTTTTGCAGGAGGGGCAGGGTGCAGGAGGGGAGGGGTATAAATCCATGAAATAAATAAATAAGAAATAAAATGTATTCATTTCATTATCTCAAATTATTATAATAGCCCATTTTGTAATGTGTGAAACCAGACTCAGTCAAAACCACTTCCTCGGCATTTTCACTTTCATCATTATTTCACTGCTGAAGTCTCCTTGTGTTGTAAGCCTTCTCTCTCCACTCATCCTCCTGGTTCTTTTGTTTCCTTTCATGTTCCCTCACTTTTTCCTGTTCATATTCTTTATTATTTTACCAGTCATACATGAGAGAGATGTCCCTCTGCTAAACACAGATTACATCAAATGTAATATTTGCATTCCACTCTACTGCTCTGTGTCCCCTTTGATTAGAATGAAAACATTAAGGCTTACTACAGGAGCTTTCAACATTTCCCACCGTCCCCCCTCCTCTTCCCCATCTCTACGCCCCTTCCGTGACCTTCAAGCTATTGATCCCCTGGACTTTGCCTCCTCTCTCTCTCCCCTTCTTCCTACAGTCTTCTCTTCCTCCTCCCCTGACTCCGCTGTCTCTGCTCTCAACGCCTCTCTCTCCTCCACACTTGACTCCCATGCCCCTCTCTCTTCCC
>QEPC01003457.1:2189008-2201576 GCA_003113815.1 Sphenodon punctatus
TGAGACCTCGCATCTTCATGAATGTTAGACCCCTTGTCTCTCCCTCTGTTCCCCTTCCTAAGTCTCTCCCCCAGCTCCTGTCTCTCAGATTGTAAGCCCTAGGGGCAGGGACCGTGTCTTTTTTATTACTTTGTAAAGTGCCAGGTACACTGCTGGCGCTATATAAATGTTTGTTAATAATAATAATAATAATAATACTACAGGAGCTACTAAAATGTTGATAGCTCCCACACTGAAAACAGGCTTTAGCTCACATACCCTCTTACTTGTGATGCTGAAAAAATGTGGAAGGTGTTTAATTTGGCCCCTCGTATCTTCCCTAAATCTGAACAGTACCTTATAATTTCTTATAAAATAATCTCCTTTGGTGTATATACCCTATGGAATGAACCTTGCAATGTACCAAAATTCTCTAGCCATGTGAGGCGTGAACGTGATAATTGCAAAAGTAGACCCGCCTATTTTTGGTGTGAAATTCATGGATGAAGTTCATGCTTTGCAGATTAACCCACCGAACCAGAGTTCTTCCCCTACACTTTTGATGTACTGGCCCAGCAGGGTTCCTGGTAGAGTTTTTGGAGGAGGGGGCGGGATGGCTGAATATCTGAGTGGAGCTCAAGCTAGGGGAAGGGTGGGTTTGTTTTGGTGGGAGGAGGGTGGGCTTAGTTTTTTTGGGGGGGAGGTTAGTGGAGTATTAACTTGCCCTCTGGTGAGAGAAGGGGTATGGGGGATTGGGTTAGGGTGATGGGGATCCCCCCAGTGAGAGGGGGGTTTATCCCCATGGGGGTGGTATGTATCCCCTTGTGAGGAGGGGATATGGGGGGATTGGGGTCTCCCCCACCCATCTCGTGGGACAACCATGGAGGAGGGGATCGGGGGGGGCAATGGCTGGGAGGGGGCTATGGCCATTGGAGTTGTGATGGGCCAGGGTAATTATGGTCCCTTAGGGGGTCATGTTCAATCTCCGAGGCGGAAGAGACACCTGGTGTCTGTTCCCCTCAGCCCTCAGGCAGGTGGTCAGGTAGTTTAGAATCCAAGGGCCCCGGGCTTGGTTTCGATGCTGCTAAATGCGAGGTCGATCGTAAATAAGTCATCTATGATCTGGGAGTTAATCCTGGACCAGGCAGCCAACCTTGTGTGTATTACGGAGGCCTGGCAGGACACTGAGTCAGGATCAATTTTGGCTGACCTTGTTCCAGCGGGATACTCCATACAGCATCAACCACAGCCTAAGGGATGTGTGGTGGGGCGGCGGTGTACCCATTGTTTTTAGGGAAACCTGGTCCACTAGTAGGTGTCCAGTGCAATTTGGGTTGAGTATTGAGGGCCTCCATCTTGTGGTTGATTTGGCCAGAGACACATTGGGGTTGCTGCTAGTATACCGTGCACTGAAGTGTACTGCAGCATCTCTACATGCTCTAGCTGAGTTAGTGCAGGAGGTGGTCTTGCAGTCCCTGAGGACGGTGATCCTCAGGGACTTCAATATGCACGCCAATGCTGGCCGCGGGGCCGGAGTGTGATTTCATGGCAACCATGGGCCTGTCTCAGATAGTGAGGCACAAGGGGGGATATACCCTAGACCTGGTTTTTTTGCACTGGTCTTGAGGCAGGGGATCTGATGGTGGCGGGTGTATCGCTGGTGCCCTTGTCATGGATGGATCAATTCAATTTATTTCATGGCATTCAGCCATAGATAACAAAACTTAATAATAAATATTACATACAGATACTAAATAAACATTAATAGAGATGGATCATTATCTCCTGTGGGCTGGTCTCCTGGCACATGTGAGCCCGAGGAAAGGTGCTGGACCAGTTTGGATGGTCCGTTCCCGAAGGCTTATGGAACCAGGAAGGTTCCAGAATGCTCTTTGGAAATTATTTATTTTACTCCGTCCCTCTCGCTAAAAGCAACTTGAGGCAGCTTACAAATTCAAAATAAAACAACAATCAATATAAAAAATACAAAATATATAAATAAACAACAATATAAAACTACAATAAAAACACTGACATTAAGCATAAAAAAGTACCTGCCCCTTAACCCAACTAACCCATTCCAGCCCTCTAGAAGAGCCAGGTCTTACAGTTTCGTCAGAAGGTGAGAAGATTCGGGCTGAGGCGAACCTCCACCGGGAGGGAGTTCCAGAGTGATGTGGTGTGGCCGCAAAGAATGTCATCCTGTCCATCTGGACTCGCTGATAATGCGGAATGTCCAGGAGGATGTCCTCGGATGACTTTAAGGGCCACCCAGGGGCACAGGTGCTGAGGCGATTGCTCAGATAAGCAGAACCTAGGACACGTAGGGCTTTAAAGGTCAACTGCAGCACCTTGAATTGGGCCTGGAAGACAAGAGGCAGCCAGTGCAGTACTCGTAGCACAGGTGTGCTCCCTGTAAAGAGATGGGCTGCTGCATTTTGCACTAGCTGCAACTTTCTGAACCATCACCAAGGACAGCCCCATGTAGAGCGCATTGCAATAGTCTAGCCTTGAGGTGACGAACGCATGGATGATAGTGGTGAGATCGGAGTCCGAAACATATGGGCGGATCCTCTTCACCAGATGTAATTGGTGAAAGGCACCTCTGGCCACAGCCAACACCTGGGAACCCAGGCATAGCTGTGAATCCAGGAGCACCTCTAGGCTCTGCACAGATGGAGCCAAAGGAGGACGGATACCACCACCAACAGGTGAAACCTCCTCACCCAGATTAGTGGTCCTGCCAACTAACATCACCTCTGTCTTAGCAGGATTGAGCTTCAATCGACTCAACCTCATCCAATCCCCTACAGCAACTAATTACCGAGACAGTAATGAGACAGCTGGGCATGGGTTGGATGAAAATGACAAATACACGTCACCATATGCTGGGTGTCGTCAGCATATTGATGGCAGCAAACCCCCCAGCTGCGCACAATCTCCCCAAGTGGCTTCATATACATGTTAAACAGGAGAAGGGAAAGAATGCAACCCTGCAGGACCCCACATGGGAAGCCACCAGGGGACAAAGTACAGTCCCCTAGCAGCACCCGCTGAGATCTATCCGTGAGGTAGGAACAGAACCATTGCAAAACGGTTCCATCCACCCCTGCCAGGTCCCATAGTTTTGTCACTCATGGCTAATAGTATTGAAAGTCGCCAATAGATCTAACAGGACCATATGACCCTTGTCCAATTCCACGAGTAGGTTGTTGGTCGAGGCCACAGGTGCTGTCTCTGTGCCATAACCCAGGCGAAAGTCAGACTGCGTGGGATCAAGAAAACGGATGCCATCCAAATGCACCTGGAACTGACGTGTCACCACCCATTCAATAACGAACCGGGGAACCAACATCAGGCACTGATAACCCCCACCGGCACCGGTCCTAGTGTCTCCCTGGAAGCGCTTACTAACCCAGGACAGGCGTGGATCTAATTCACAAGTGGTGACTCGAACAGACCCCCAGTGCATCAGCAGGCATGGTCAATTGAAATTCATTCCACAAAAGATGACCAGACAGGGCATTCCTAACATCTGGCTCAGCCACTGCTTCTGAAATGGCAGAGTTGAAGTAATACTCAATGCGAGCGATTTTGTACACAAAGCACTTCAAAAACATGTCACAGTGGTCCGTGGACAAATCCAGTTCCAGGCAGAGACAGACTGAACCGACCAGACCTCTCACCACCTGGAACAGCACCACTGGACGTGACTGAGTAGACACAATGAGTGCAGCAAAGAACCACTTGTTCGCTGCCCTCACAGCCATGGCATAGGACCTCAAAAATGCTCTATGCCACAAGCGATTGTCTTGGGTGTGAGTACGGCACCACCAGCACTCCAATCAACCCCCTTCACACTTCAGACATCCCAGGTCCTTCGTGAACCACGGTGACCTGCAGAGCTGACATGTTGAAAGCGGACACTGGATCAATGGCCTCAGCCAACAAGTTCCACAAGGCCACGTGGTCATCAATGGAGCAGCTATCGAGTTCAACAGGCATCTCCACAAGAGCATTCCAGAACCCTTCTGGTTCCGTAAGTCTCCTGGGGTGGATCATTCAAACTAATCCCGCACCCCTACAGTCAGGCAGGTGTTCTAGGATATAGATTCGCAGGAGGTAACAGTCCGACCATGGCAACGGTAAACACAACACACCCCCAATCATCCGACTGCCTGCCTCTAGGTCAGTGCAGAAAACCTAATCCAGAGTGTGCCCCTGCTCATGTGCTGGGCCCCTCACCATGGGACAGGCCCATGGTTGCCATAGCAGCCATGAATTCCTGTTCTGCCCCTTCCAATCCCGCCTTGGTATGTATGTTGAAGTCCCCCAAAACAATAAGCAAAGGGGACATCAAGACCAGGTCCAAGACTAGAACTGCTAGAGTAGACAGGGATGCTGCTGTACAGTGGAATCCATGGTACACCAGTAGGATCGCCAACCTGTCCCTGGCCAGACCCTCCAGTCCATTTCCAGCCAAATCAATCACAAGGTGGAGGTGCTCTATCCCAGACTTGGTCTGCACTGAAAACCTCAGTGCAACCAACGCATCCCTAAATATAATAGCCCCCCACCCTCTGACCTGTGCTGGTGCTTGACGGAGTACGCAGCCAAAATTGGCCTGGAACACTCATCCAACCAGGTCTCCATCACACACACAAAGTCGACTATCCAATCCAAGGTAGTATCATTGATGACAGATGATTTATTGCCGACCAACCTCATGTTACACAGCGCCAGTGACAGACCTGAGTCTTCTGAGAACTCAATCACCTGGTTATCTGGGCCTGAGGGGGTCAAGTGGGAGATCAGCACTAGCAACTGATCCCTCCGCTTGTGGTGGTATCTTCCCCCCCACCCGTGGGTCATAATTCCCCCACCCCATCATGACCCTTATAGCTGCTGCCCCACCCCCTGGGAGGGATACCTCCTGCCTTCCGAAAGGCCAGGGGCAGGAACCCCGCCCCTTCTATTCCCAACCCTTCTCCCATTAACACACACACCCTCACCAGGGAGCCTATATCATCCTCCTCAACCCCAAATACACCCCAACATAACTCTAGAGTGCAATCCCCATCCCCCCCTCACTGGGGGATAACCACCTGGAGGGGCCATCAAGCTGTCCCCCCCTCCCTCCATTCCGAAATTGGGGGGGGGGGATATCTCCCCATATCCCATCTTAGTGGCAGCTGGATAGCGCTGCCCTTTTCATCACCCCCCTGGCAGGAAACACCCGCTGGGGATCCCCAGTCCCACCCCCTTTCCTCCTGCAATGGGAAGGAGGGGAGAATATAGCACAGTCCAAAGGGGGGCCCAGGGAAGAACCCCTAGAAATTAGCATCTGACCTTGAAAGCTGCTCACTTGATGACCTTGTGTCTCTTTGGAACACCTTGCTGATGGAGGCCATTGACCGAACAGTTCCTAGGCATCCGCTCCCTGGGCATCGGCAACACAGGTCCCCATGGTCCACAGAGGACCTGTGGCGGCTGAAGCAGGAAGGGAGGCGGTTAGAGCAATGGTGGTGTCATACTCGCACTGAAGATGACAGATTGCGGTTAGAGCTAGTTTTAAAGCCTATGCCGTGGCTGTGCAGGCAGCAAAGAAGAGGTTCTTTGCTGCTCTAATAGCATCTGTGAAGTCTCATCCAGCAGAGCTTTTCTGGGTGGTGAGGGGGGTGGTCAGTCCAGCCTCTCTCTGCCTGGATCTGGAATCTTCCAGTGCTCGCTGTGACATGTTTGTTGACTATTTCATGGATAAAATATCTCGCATTCACCACAACTTCGATGCTGCATTTGCCACAGTAGGAGAACCTGAGGTTATAGATGCCCCATCTTGTCCAGTTTTATGGGATTAGTTTCAATGGGTGTCGTCTGCTGATGTGGAGGATGTTCTTTGAGCTGTTAGAGCCCCATCATGTGAATTAGATCCATGCCCATCCTGGCTGGTCAAGGCCAGCAGGGAAGCACTGGAGCTGTTGCTGGCTGGGGTGGTCAGTGTCTCCCTGCGGGAGGGCAGAATGTCAGGGTGTTTGACGGAAGCTGTGGTGTTACCTCTGCTCAAGAAACATCAGGGCCTTTCCACCTTGCTGGTCCTGTTAGATCTGTCGGCTGCTTTTGACATGGTTGACCATGAGATGCTGGTGACCCGCTTGCGGGACCGGGCAGGAGTGGGTGGAATTGCTCTTGAATGGTTCCACTCCTTCCTCTCTGAGAGGACCCAGCAAGTGGTCCTGGGGGACTATTCTTCATCTCCCTGGGGTCTCCTGTGTGGAGTTCCGCAAGGTTCCATTATGTCCCCTCTCTCTTTCAGTGTGTACATGCAGCCTCTGGTGGAGGTCGTGAGGGGGTTTGATGCATGATGTCATCAGTATGCTGATGACACCCAACTCTGCCTCTCTTTTTCATCTAACCCAGGCCCAGCAGTCTTGATGCTTACCTGATGTTTGGCAGCTGTGGGGGCCTGAATGAGGGTGAGCCGTCTGAAGTTGAATCCTGACAAGACAGAGATGATGTTGGTGGGTGGAGCAGGGGAGTTGGTGACTACAATCATTGATAGGGTTTGCCCCTCCCTGACCTCCCAGGTTCAGAGTCTATGGGTGCTCCTCGACTCCCTGCTTTGCCTGGATGCTCGGTGCCTGAGTTGGCGGTGGCGAGGAGCGCCTTTTGTCAATTATATCTGATGTCACCTTCGGCCGTATATCTCTGACCTGGTCACTGTCACCCATACCTTCATCACCTCAAGATTAGACTACTGCAACACGCTCTATGTGGGGTTCCCCCTGGTGACAGTTCGGAGATTGCAGCTGGTGCAGAATGCAGTGGTCCGTCTTCTTACAGGGACTGTCTATAGCCCTCCAGGCCCGATTCAAGTTGTTGGTGCTGACCTATAAAGCCCTAAACGGTCTGGGCCCCACTTACCTGTGAGACTGTCTCATTCCCCAGGTCCTGGATCGGCCCCTGTGGTCTGCTGGGAGCGCCCTTTATGAGGTCCCCCAGGTACTGTGGGTGGCAACCATAGAGAGGGCATTCTCAGTGGCCACCCCAAGGCTGTGGAACTCCCTCCTGGTCGAGGTTTCTGTCCCCGGATCCTCCCTTCTTCCATTGACAATGTAAGACATGGCTGTTCCGCCAGGCCTTTGGTAGGGGAGATGGGTAGTGAGAGGATGGTTGGGTTTGGAGGGAGGATTTTTTAGCTCCAGTAAGTTTTAAATTGCTTTAAAGTGTAGTGTGTTATTAATTTGTATATGTATTTATATTTTTATTAGCTGCCCCAAGTTGCCTGAGGCAGAATGGTGTGCGGGGTATAAATAAAAAAATAGTGAACAGATGCTTTCTAATCATTGGCAGCAATTTTGCAAACCTTTGCCCTTTATCCATATCTCCTGTTTGTGAGAAATGGGTGGGTGTGGAGTATGGAACCATTAGCTTCTTCAATACACCATCTGTGAATTCCAATAATGCAGAGGAAATTCCTGGTTAGCCAGTAAAAACATCTATCTCCTCTTGCTTTGCGCCAGCGAAGCAGTGTAAAACAGGAGAAAATTGAACGAAGACCAAAATGAAGGACTCAGTTTTACAGAAAAAAATGCCCACTACCTAATTGCCTTTGATGTCGTTATTTGATGTCTCATTCCTAATCAGAAAGAGGCTCATTGATAAATGCAAAAAAAATGTGAGTGTCTTTGCGTGAAATGCTGTAACATTTCTCTGAAGAGAATGTTTTTAGTGTATATTTGTTTAATGTCTGCCTTTGGCTCATGAAGCCATAAAGAACTGAAAATCAGAGAATTGTCAAGCACAGATCCACATTGACGTATTCAGGGAGACTGAAGAGCATCAGTACTTTTAGGAAGTTGGGGTTACAGATTAAAAGTTCTATTTTTATTGTGTTTTTATGTTTTATTTAGTTTTTAAATGTAATGATAAAGCTACAGTTCCAATGCTTTAATTTGATATATGTAGGTTATGTGATTGAAAGTACCCAAAAATTCTTATACAATGAACTGGCTATTAATATTCATGTAGAGAAACCTGTGCCTCTCCCTCATACACTTGATCTTTCTTCTCGCTTACTCAATATCACTGGCCTGACAGACTAGCTTGCAACACATCTCAAATCCATATAGCTGTTAAAATCAAAATTACCTCCCAACCGCTTATGCTACCACGCATGTCCGTCCACCCATTAACCCGAATGCCCATTTGAAGGTTGTGCATGCTCCTGTGACCCATGCAGCACCCATTCATGGCCAGGCCATGAGCGGGTGCTGCATGGAGGAAGCCAAAAGAGAGCATGGGGACAAGTGTCGACGCATCCCCTGCCTGTATGAACTGGGGTGCCCACCCACGCCAGCAGACAGGTCTGTGGCTGACTGCCTCCCTGGTCCTGCCAACAGCCCTGCCAGGAGCTCTCTGACAAGCTCTTAAAAAGGACATACGTGTGAAATACAATACCATGTTGGCTCAAAGCTCAACAAACTCCTCTCGTGACACACGAGAGAAGAGCTGCAATGAAGGACAGCAGCTCAGACAGCAGCGTCCTGTGTGTCCTGATCCATATGCACCTACGTTGTTGCCCAGAACTGCTAGCGGCTGCACCGGCTCATGGGCAGGAAAGGGTCACTGCAGCCGTTTCCATGGTGTCCAGGGCTGTGTGGCAGAGGGCAGGCAGTTGGGCAGGGCTGGGGGCTGTTGGCGAGCAGTGGGGTGGAGAAACAGCCGCCCACATGGGTTGTTTGCAGTGTATGATCGTAGTGGCAGAAGTGCATGGATGTTGCCTGAGGGGGTGTGGTGGCCACCCTTGGAGCTGCTCATTAGAATTGCATCCACGTGCGCGGGTGCTCTGCAGCTGTGCCACTCAGTGGCCACAGACCCCTCCTCAAGCCTTGCTCACTTAAAAACACCCTTTAATAGTCTTCCGTTAACTTGAAGAGGAGTGAGCACGGCTGGGATGAAGATTCTTTCACACCATTTCCCCTTGAAGGCAAACAGTGATTTGGTGAGATCGCTTCAGCTTGACAAAAAGGGCAGCATCCACATAATTGCAGCTGATCGCTTGGAAAGGTAATTTTTTTCATCATTCTGGGAAAATAAAGATTTAACTATCAATTAAAACAATTTTAAAGTACTTTAAAGGATTCATAATTACTATAATTTGTCTAAAAACATTTTAAAAACCAGAAAAATAAACACCAGGATGAGACTGAGGAACTAAAAGCCTAGCTCAGAAAATAAAAAGCTTTTTGTGTGGCCCTTAAGAGAGTCCATAATCCACTGCTTGGGTGTTTTTTTTCATTGTAAAGCCATTCTCTTTCAAACCAAGGACAATGGAACACAGACAGCCCCCACTTATTAGAACACCTACATTCATTACACTGAAGATAACACACAACTTGTGCAGTTGATAGCCATTTGGCATCACCCTCTTGAGGGCAGAGGTATTTTGGGAGTTTCGCTAACAAAAAATCCACCAATTAAAATTCTTAAAGATCTGGAGGGGAGAATGCTACTAGCATAAAGGATTTACAAAAGGTAGGGAAACTGAGGTAAAATCGTACTTGGCCCCTATGTTCAGCCCCTCCCCCACCAAACTACAATATAATTAATATATTAGTAAAATAGTAAATGCAAGTAAGATAGGTGTAAGATCTCCAAAAAGTGATTTCAATACTTATGACTTGGGATGGGGAAGTAGGAAGAAATGAGAGATAGGGGACCCCAACTTCCAGGATATACTGGGGTCTCAAATTTCTCTGAAGAAGTCTGCTTAGATATAAACATCTTAGGGACAAATTGTGCTCTCAGTTACACCAGGATAAATCTTAAGGCATTTAGTGGAGATAGTTCATATTCCGATTGTAAGGCTGCAATTGACTTTGTGCAGGCAAAGTGCTGTGCCTCTAGGAGGTGCTATGGAAGGTGCAGAGCTTTGCACACATTCATCACTCCATGTATTTTCCATCAGTTCCAGGATCACTACAAGCAATTAGGAGCAGAACTGGTCCCTTAGAAAAAAGAAATAAATGACCCGGGTCCTGGGAAAATCATGAGAGCTTTTCAAGGAAATTCATGGCAGGGTCAAAGATCCCTGTTTAAGTTTCATGGGCCTGTGACCGGTTATGCATTTTCCTTAAAGGCCAAACAAAACATGCAATGGGTGCTTCAGAAGGAGGGCTGGGGGAAAGCTGGGGTCAGGAGAGCTGCCCCTGCCTGCAAGAAAGCTGTATTAGCCAGACAGGCAGGGGTCCAGTTCCTCTGCAGGTGGGGGCTCTGGGAAAGGTTCGAAGACCTTACCTACTCTTGGGGCAGGATGGCACTGCATTTTCCTCCTCCCATTGTTTACATCGCTCACTGTGCTGTGCTACCAGTTCACGTAGACACTCTGAGCCCAGGTCTGTGCTTTTCCACACAGTAAGAGCTGGAGAGGGTCAGAAGCCAAATTCCCAGCAAATTTGCTGGGAAGGGGCTTGAGGCTCCCCCAGACAAGGGACTGTCCGAGAGTCTCAGATTCCCAGCCATTCCTATTGTTAGTAGCAGGGAGAGGGATGGATTATGTGAGAGTCTGAGCCCCAGATAATCAGGACTGGCTTTGAAATCAGCCCTGGGCAGCATAATAATCATGGGATGTTGCTGATTTTGGTAACTTTCGTGCAGCCGATGAAATAACGACTGGCACATGCCTCTGATAATGACTGAATAAACTCACTCAAATTTAAAAGATACATTAATGGTGCTTCAATAACTTTTGAAAGTTAGCCCAAATACATCTATGGGTGTTAACACATGGGATGGGATGGCGATAGAATAATAATTTTATTGATATCTTATGTTCTCCTGGCCTGGACAAAGGAAGCCAGACCTAACTTCGGTCAAGCAAAGGCAAAGAGCAGAGAGAGGGTCCAGAACAGCCACCAGGCCTGAGATTGTGATGGAATTCAAGCTGAGATGACTCAACATGTGGATAAAGGCCCATCAGTATATTCACAAAGACATAGCCAGACAAGTATCTTCTCCTGGCACCGCCACACATGCTTAACAAAGCCTCCTGCTGAACAACTGGAGTTGACAAATGGAACCCATTATGAACAGACAAGTGGGACATTTGCAACTCTGCTACTGACTTCCAGGCCAGGAAACAACAATCAAGGAAAGATACAGATGTTAATATGCTAAAGGCCCTTCCTCCCAGGAAGACGCTCTTCTGATATGCTAAAGAACTGTGTGATGTCATCATGACATGGCATCTGGCTATTACTGACCTGTACCTCAGAACTGTATATGAGACCTGGTCATGCAACATGACTTTGGTGAATCATGTTTCACTCCCTTCCAGACCTTGCACGCACGGATCACAACTTATCTTCGCTCACCAGCAGCTCTACTCTCCAGCATCAAAGGGCCCTCTTTTCCCTGATTCAGCCTGCGTGCTTCCAGGATATGGCCAGTCACAGGACACGTAAGATATCTTTATCTGGGGAATATCTGTATAATACTGTGTGTAGTATAATCCTGCCAAGAATAGAAAACCAAGGTGTGCCGTTCCAATAAAGTTTTGTTTTTGTACCACATTGGAGTGGTGTTTTATGACGATCTCGATCCCAATAATTTATTAGTTACAGCAGGAGCACAGGGTTGCTCCGTGGAGCCCCCGCAGTGCCCCTACTTGCAGTTGCCACATGATGGAATGCACAGAGAGGCCGGCGTTCTGTTGCTCACCACGGTCTGCACCCCCCCTCCACCACTAAATTGTGATCACTCCAACACGCTTTCGGCTGTCTCCTGTGACTCCATGTTGCCAAATGCGCTGTGTGCCCTAATACACGGGCCAGCCATATGGGCCCACCGCAACAGAAGTACAGTTGCCCAGGGAGCGCCCATTGTCCTCCTGGTTTTGCCTGCATGGCATGCTCCATGTTTCCTGGGATGACGCCAGGGGTAGCGGCCCCAGAGCAAACATCTGGTAGCCACTATTCAGACAGGCAGGCAAATCCTGAGCTAATGTGGGACAAAATCTTGTTTGTTTACACCCTATATTACTTTAAAATTGAACTCCACCATCAGAAAGTAGAAATGAACTGTAGGCAAGATGGTAATTTACTATAGGAACTAATTTTAATTTCAACAGTGTCATTTAACAGCATCCTAGAAGGAGAAAGAATTTAAAGTCTTTTTAAAAAGGCTGAATGAATAGCTTTTTGAACCACTTCCTATTTCTTACATAATCTTCCTTACAAGAAACGATTCATTTTTGTTGTATTTTCCATGCTTGCAACAATTTTAGGATGCATAGGGGAAAGGGGAAATACAGTCTTTTTGTTCATGTTTAATATAACAGGAATTAATTGTTTTGTTCTAATTTTGGATCAAGTTATCTTTGTCTACAGAAGAGGGATACTGGAGGCACTATTAATATGACAGTAATTATTAGACATGGGACCCCGGGGCAATTACCGGATACCGGATTTACCGGTTTTCCGGTTCTCAAAGAACCGGATTCTCGGATTAAATCCGGTATCCGGTACCGGTTTTATTTCATTGATTTCAATGGGGCACTGTGTCCCCATTGAAATCAATGGAATACAATTCC
>QEPC01003457.1:2220751-2257223 GCA_003113815.1 Sphenodon punctatus
GTGCAAATCCTGCCCTCCTTGGGGTGCTAGCGGATGCTAGGGAATGGGATGGCAAATGGAGAGACCCTTGCTGGCACGTGCAAATCCTGCCCTTATTTGGGGGTGCATAGGGAATGGGATGGCAACTGGAGAGTGGAGACCCTTACTAGCCTGGCACGTTTGGGTGGGGGTGCTGCTCGTGCTCATGCCTGACTGCTGGAAGAGCCCCCCACACTACAGTACCCTCTCTCTCTGTGGTAGACATCCGCTGCTACCCGCTGATGCCCACTGTTTGTGCCTGACTGATGCCCACCACCCACCCGCACGCCAGTGAGCTCGCTCTAACGGACAGAGCCTTTCTTGTCCTCAAAGGAAAAAAAAAGTTTACAAACCTGGCAGCACCTCCTGTGTCCGCCCTTGCTCCTCATCCGAGGAGCCTGCCACCACCACCGAAGGTCCAGGGGCAGCAACCTCTTCCTCCTCCTCCTCCTCCTCCTCCTCCAGCACCACGTTGGCCCCCAGTCGCGGAATCAGCAAAACAGTCTTCATTTTTAAAAAAAAAAAAACAAGCAGCCAACCAACCAAACCAAAACACAGTCACCCACCATACACCAACACTCACCAACCAGCCAAACAACACAGCCAAACCAAACACAAACAGCCAAAACACATGAACCGAACAGCCACCCAGTCAAACACACACTCTCTCGCCACACAGTTCCGCACGCACTCAAAGTTCCAGTTTCTGGCACGATCATGTGCTCTCGCGATACTTTTTCCGAACGCCCGAACTGAACCGAACATGCCCTAACCGAACGGCCAAACCCAAACTCGGCGAATGACCCGAACGGCCAAACCGAATGCACTAACCCAACTTAACGGCCAAACCCAAACCGCAATCTGTTCGCACATCCCTAGTTACTCCAGTTTTGAGAATTTTCAAAAGGAAGGTGATACCACAGATTAGCTATGGGGCCCAGGTGTGAGGGGGTGGGGGCAGCAACCTCTTTGGAATCAATCCAAAATTTCTGTTTGAGAGCTTTAGTGGGAGCTCCTCCAGCCTCATTCTCAGCTCTTGTGCGGCTGGAGGTTAGGGCTAGCTCAGTAGCATCTAGTTTGATCCTTGCTACACTGTTGTACTGACTGAAAACTGTTTATTCACCTGTGGGGTCCCTCCCTTCCAAAGCTCTGTTTGTTGGAAAGACTGGCTTTAACAGGCTGGCGTAAGTATGATGGGTGGTCAGGTGTCTTGAACAATATTGCACCTGTTGAATCTGTTGATTTTTTTTCCTGGCTATTCCAAGGAGGGAGGTTGCCTGACTGTTGAAAGAGAGTATAAGAGATATTGATATTCAAACAGCTAGAGCCACAGCCTCTGCATCTAGGGGTAACCCCATTCTATAAATACTGGATCCCTGGTCTTTCGGGGGCCCGGTAGATGCAGGTCATGTGAAGTGCAGTTCCATGGAGGGCTTTTACACACAGCCCCTTGCATGCAGTGGTTCAAATCAGCAATGGTGAAAGGATGGTATATGGGGCTGGACTATGCTGAGAGGACTCTCGAGTTTATGGCAGTGGTCAGATTGAGGATTTGTTTCATTATTTGTTACAGTGTCCTCTTTACGCCAAAGATCGCCTTAAGATGTTTAAGGCTTTAAACATGGAGTCAGTTTTTGCTCATTTTACTGAATGATTCTAGAGAGACTATTTCTAGAGCTGTAGCCTCATTTGCTATTTCTGTGGCCAAGCTTCGTTCTCGTTTTGTTGAGCTGGGGCCTGGTGGAGAAGGCAACATTTAACTCCTGTTTTGAGGCTTTTAGGATGACCTTAGCTATTGTGCATCCATCTCTCTCTCTCTGCATGTATTGGTTCTGTCTTATATGAATATTTTATGTATGTATTGTGTCTTTATTTATGTGTCTGGTATCTGACATGGCTCAATGGCTGGTTCAAAAATAAAGTATTTGATTTGCTTGGCGGGGGCAAGTTAAGGCAGGAGCAAGTTAAGCCTTAACTATCAATTCCGATAAATTTTGGGGCATAGTTGATTTTGTGCGAGTCTTAACTGCTGTCTTAAGCAGTTAGCTTTTTTGTTTATGGATTTATGTACATGTTGTTTTGAAACAAGAAACCTATCTGGATTGTTTAGTTTCTCTGTACAAGTACAAGGTAACTGCAGAGAGTAAAAAGTACTTCAGCTATTGAAAATCACATAAACCTATACACAGTACACTTAGCTGCAGCTTCGCATCCTTTCAGAAATCAGGAACCTGAAACATTACATATCAGATAGACTACTAGCAGCAAAAGATTATTGTTAGATCAAGTATGCAAAATATACTGCTAACAAACTCTATCAAAGGCATAAGCTAGAAGTTGTTTTTTTTTAAAAGGAGAAACAGGTATGATGAACGGTAAGCCTCATCAGTAGGAGACTGGAGAATTTGCCTGCTATAGCCCCATTCTCACTGCCTCCACAGAAGCCTCCTGTCACGTGGCGAATTACATTTTTTACATTTAAGATACACTTGTTTAAACTGAGAGAGAAACTTATGATCCAAGGGCCTAATCCAAACTTTGCACAAGCACAATGTGTGCACAATGCATGTGCACCAGTAGGTCTTGGATGGTCCTCAAGAGTATATGCCATGGGAAAAGTGGCTTATTGATCAGTGGTGGCAAGTAGTCAGAACTGGTGGACTTCAAAAAGTTGGTTTCGGAACCTAAACATCTGATCCTGCGTACTGCTGATCATTGCTCAAAAGGTGATAAATCACCACATGGAACAAATTCTCTGCTGGGGTATGCAGACAAGGCTCCATTGAAGTCCACGTAGCATCATCAGTGTACACCAGCAAAGAATTTGGCCCTACAAGATCACACCTTTTAAAGATCTAAGGCTGACACTGTCATCTGTAAATACTTATTCATGATACATAGTGAATGCATCCAATTATCAGATTTGTTCCTATGTCAGCAATGTATTTATGAGTCTTCTGACATGTAAGATTTTCCTCTGCTAACCCGCTACAGAGCACAGCATAGTAATTTAAACATTCATTTCTTTCCCAACAATTCAGATAATTATATTTAAGAACTTAGAATAAGCTTACATAAAGTAGCTCCCCTCTATTTATTATGTGACAGATACTGTATTATCGGTGAGTAACTGGAGCCTGTCACTTAGGAAAATTTCATGCATAATATGTCATATATTATGCATGCACGTATAGTTCAGCATAGTCAAATGTAACCAAACAATTAATAAAACAAACCAAGAATGCATAATTGAAATGCTAAATCTAAGGGCTCAAAACTGAATTCTGATTTGCAAAGAATTAGTCATTTGCCAGAAAAATATATATATATCAATTTTAAGGTAATCAAAATGTAGTCACTCAACCAACCTACAGCCTTTAAAAAAATTAAATATTGCTATTAGAAACTGATTATATTTTTAATAGCAATAACTCCTCATGAAATTAGTTATTACTCACCATACTACTAACCTTTCAAAGCAAACAAACCTATTCCCAACCCATGGTAATGACTGATTCCAAAAGGGATTATTGCTTTAATTAAATTACACTGCAAACAGTATAATCATAAGACAGGATCATTTTCATTTTAGCTTCATCTTAGGTGGGGAGTTTGCAGTGGAACAAACTACTTTAATTCAAGGAGTATTTAGACAACAAAGAAGAGCATATAAGCTACTTCATGGCTTTGTTCTAAATCTCCAAAACTAGAGGTAGTTTTCACTTTAAGTAGGGGATAAGCTCTCAACAGTTGTTCAGACCTCTTCACTGCTTTTGCAAAGCGGGTCCCTTCCAGCAGCAGTTTTACAATGTGTTTAACAGATTTCCTGTCCAACAAGACTCAGGCAAAAGCATCTGACAGAATATGGGAGGCTCTCATTTGCAGAACAGAACCAACATGTCACTCAGGACTTAAGCCATTCACTGAACAGTTGGAAAATATGGTCACCTTCTTACATTTTCACAAAAATATCAAGAGAGAAACACAATTCAGTTCTAATCTCTCTCTTAGGCTATATTCTATAGTATTCATCATCACTACCGTAGCTAAGTATATTAGAACTGGAATCTCAGTGCCCTGTAAATGTATAAAATATTAGTTTGCAAAGCATTATCAGCACTTTTTAAACGTTTAAATTAGGAAGGAAGCAGGGTAGCTGCTATATTTTAAAAACATAACCAAAAGGCAGTAAGAAGTGGGGTTACTGACTTCTTTAACTTCCTCTCCAATTTGAGAGTATTTTCTGTGATATGGTTCTATACAATGTGTAAGTAATGTTTCTTGAAATCCCGAGACACTCAAGTGGTTTCATTTTTAAGATTGGCCCATGAGGTAGAGACAGGGCCGACCTGAACAGAAGGCAACCATCCTGGGCCCGACTCTTTTCTCTACATCTGAGGGTCCACCAGTGGACCCCATTTGCACCAGACAGGGCATACAGACACCACTCCCTCCCAGCGGGGCCCTAAACATGACCATCTCTAGGACCCCATGGAGAGTGCCCCTGAGGAGGTGGGGGGACAGGGAAGGGGATCAGAGGCCACCACTGTGGCCCTATAATTCTAATCCAGAGGTATTGCTTGGTTGTTTACAGAAATTGTTCTTTATAAAATTTGGGTATGTATTTGGAATTGAATCTCTCCTAGCATTTGGGATAGGCAGCAAAAAATCTCAGCTTTCCCCCTGTTTTCACCATTTTCTGTTATTGTTCACAAGTTGATCAGGGCTGCTATGGGATGGTCCCAAGTCCCATAAGGCTGTAGAGATGAAAATGTGCCAGCTAAGCGCTGGGGAAGTACTGAAAATTGTCATAAAAGTGTTGTAAAACTGCCATAAAACTTTGTCAGAAAGTGACAAAAAGTCCTGAGAAATACCGGAAAGTGACCTGGAAAGTGCCGAAAATTATGGGGGTGGGGTGGGGGATGGCAGAAGCACAGAATCACCTTAAAGTGACAAAGTACCGACAGACACTCGCAAGCACTCCTGAAAGGTCAATGTTTCTCTTTGGAACCGAACACTTGCTCTCATCTCTGCCCTAGTTTGGAGTGGTCAGATATGAAGTCCTACCTCTCTGGCCTACCTCTCTGTTACATAGAACTCAAAATTCATTCCAGGTTCACAGAAAGTTTGAAAACGTATGGAGGGATTCTAAGCCAGGTGTTAACCTAACCTTTTCCATTCCAGGGCTTCTGGATTTATGCCAAGCCATGGTGAAGTATATAATATGGTTTCACTTAAAGTCAAGTGAATGTGTGTTCGGTGTGCTGTTGATTCAAAGTCAGGAAAAACTCCAAGGTTTCTGCTTTAAATTTTATTTGGTTTTGCTTTGAATTTTCAGGTTCAATTGAACTTTAAAAACTCAGAGAAGGAGAGGAAAGACAGAAGAAGGGAAGCAAACTTTTAAAACCAAATAAAACAAATTGTTTTAAAGCCCTTGGCACTCAAAACCATGGCAGGTTTTGCAGCACTTAATTTTCAAAGTCAGAAAATCATATTTGATTGATTGATTGATTGATTGAGTGAGTGATTGAATCTATGCCACCCTTCCCACAAGACTCAGGGCAGCTTACAATCCATAAAAAGCAGTTAAAAACATTAAAAGGCATACAAAAACTACCCTCCCCTCAAACCTCCCATCCTCCTCCACAACTCCACCCAGAAACCCAACCAAACCCAACCTATCCCTGCTTGTCAAATGCCTTCCCAAATAAAAAAGTGTTGCACCGCCTCCGGAAGATAGCTAGGGTTGGGCTTAAGCAAACTTCCTGAGGAAGGGAGTTACACAATGTGGGGGCAGCAACCAAGAACACTCTCCTGCGCACTCTAGCTGCAAGGACATAGGTAACCGACAGAACGCAGCCCTGGCCGACTGTCCCTTAGGGGCTGCAAAGGGACATGGCAGGACAGGCAGTCTCTCAGATATATGGAACCCAGACCGTTTAGGTCTTTGCTTCCGTTATGTGTACAATGTCTGCAAATTCCACTCACTTGGCTCTGATCAGACCACATCTGGTCTGTATTGTGTCCAGTTCTGGGGGCCTTATTTTTGGCTACGATGGTGATAAAGAGTTTGGAAAACAAGTCTTCTGAGGGAAGGCTGAAAGAACTGGGTATATTTAACACAGCCAGGAGAAGACGAAGGGGAGACAAGATACCAATCTTCAAACATCCAAAGGGCTGCTACCAGGAAGATGGCAAGGAACTGTTCAGCATCGCTACACAAAGCAGAACTAGAACCAATGGGCTCAAGCTGCAGGAAGGTAGATTTCAACTAGATATTAAGTAGAACTTCTTAATAGTAAGTGCTGTTTGGCAATGTAACAAATGGCCTAGAGAGGTTGTAGGCTCTCCATTGCTGGAGGTTTTCAAAAAGAGACTGGTCATCCACCTGCTGGAGATGTTGTAGCTCTAGACATCCTGCATCCAAGCAGGGGGCTGGACTACATCCTGCATCCAAGCACCGAGTGCACATCCATCCGCCACTGTCTAAACCCTCCCCCACAGGAAGTGCGTGTGCACTCCACTGAGCACACATGGATCCAGCCCGTTTAAAAAATGCCACTCTTGTACACTGTAGTGCATGGGGCATCTGCATGAGGATGAGAACCTGTAAAACTTAAGGGGTACACCTCTGAAGCCACAAATGACACGAAGGCATCTAACTCAAACTAACTTACAATGGAAACTGGGTGCCTACATTCAATTCGAGATTTTGAAAAACGACTCTATGGTGGGCCACCACTCTGCAAAGATCTCTGGGAGGATAAGTGAAGCCCCACTGAATTTATCTAGGCTCAAAGCAGACCATATGGGTTATGAACATGAAACCATATGAACATGAAAACACAGCATTTTCTGTTTTTAAAAAGGTTTCATTAGAAAATACCAAACTAACTGTATTGTAAGCCGTTTTGTGAAAAGATTGGCTTTTTGTGGTAGAACTGCACATTGGCCGACACAATGGAACCTCTGGACACTAAATAAATAATTAAATAAATAAATAGGCACAATTTATTAATTATTATTATTATTTATTACTTATATAGCACCAGCAACGTACCTACTGCTGTGCAATCAGTAGTTAGAGATACGTCTTAATTTCTCTAACTGCAGGCATGCTGGGTTGGGATCTTTTTATAAAACGTTATTGTCTCAGCCCAAAAGAGCTACTAAGGTAGCTCTTATGTGCATTTGTCTTCAATTAGTGGAATGAGGATTATGTCTATTATTATCATTACTATTAATAATAATAATAATAATAATAATAATAATCAAAGGAAACTGAAGTGCAAGTTCAAGATGGCTTCATTGCTTGAGGAGAAAAAACAAACAAAATGGAGATATGTGACAATAAACTAAGATGTGGGAACCCCTCATTGAAGTCAGTGGGAGTTTGGTACCTAAATTCAATCTGAACCTTTGAAAATCCTGAAGCTCAAAACGTTTCATTAAATAACAAATGTATCTAAACAACATATTTCTTCAAATGTGTGCATGACTCTGTACGGTGATAGGACCAGATCCTACAGGCCTTGCTGACTTGTTCAGTGGGAATTTTGTTACTGGAAGATTCCAGAAATAGGTCTCATAATCAAGTTCCCCATGCCAAGCTGGCTCTCTGCTGAACAATGACATTTTTCTTAGCAAGTGTTATAGAATCACATTCATATCTTTAAAAATTTATAATGCAAAGCACTATTTAAAACTGCCAAGTCAGCAGCAACATCTTGTTAACACTGAGGCTTGTTTAATCCTCAGGATAATAAGCAGACAATGTATCTTCTCCAAATGTGAACACATTTTTCCTTGTTGCTTATTCCTTTAAGCTATGGCTGTACTTATTGTCTTAATTGTTAGTCTTACATCAGAATTAGGCTTTCTGGGAAATGACAATAAAGTAAATTTTCTGCTTGTTGGGATGCAAGTACAAAGAGATATTTTTGTACCTGTATGTCTGACATTTGTTTTGTTTTTTTAAAAATATACTGTAGGTCTGTGTTTAATGATCTTTCTACAATCCCACACTGACAGGGCTGTAGACTGTCTAACCCAGTGCTACCCAAGCTTTTTGCCTGTCTGGCTGCATTTTGAGACTTGAGTCCATGATCTGGAGCCTCCTCTTTCTGAGTACACCCACTACTCCTAGCCCCCACTTCAAGGCAGTCCTTGTAACTATACTAATTTTAAAAGTGGCTCCATGAGAGGGAAAATGTTCCCTAACCCTAATATACAATATCAGTTGGGATCACGTTCCCTGCCCCCTGCAGATGATGTAACCGCACTTGGGGTCTCAACTCAGTTTAAGAACTGCTCGTCTATCCACTGAGTCAGTACAAACGTATCACATGTTGCTTCTTCAGAATTCCTCAATCCTGACCCAGAAAGTTCAAAGAATTTACTGACAATAAAGATGGGAATGATGAGTGCCAATTGTGATGGATGATGTTTTTTGTGAATGAGATGGACTTAGAACTGCATAGCTCACCTAATTCATTCTACGGAAAAGGCATGATCTACTTGTTAGATAATAATAAAATAATAATAATAATAATAATAAAAAATAATAAATAAAGCACAATCCAGCTCCCATTGAAGTTAATGGCTAAATTCCCATTTACTTTTATGGAGCTGGATTGCACCCATAATCTTTATTTTTATATAGTACCCCCCTGCCATGGCACTTGGAGCACTTTACATATAACTAACACAATTTATTAATCCTCACAACAACCCTATGATCTAGGTTAGGCTGAGAGAATAATGTGACTTGCCCAACGTCACCCATTGAGAAAAATACTATAATAATAGAAAAAGGAATCACAGCGTGTTTTCAGATGTTACGCGATCACGGTCAACCACAGACAATCCCCCGTGGTGGCGGATGGTCATGTAACATGTGTTTGCTCGCCACCAGATGTTCACCACGGTGAACCACCGGCGGTGAGCAAATTGACCATGCTTTCGAGGATGGT
The DNA here is from genome assembly GCA_003113815.1 of Sphenodon punctatus. Taxonomy (NCBI): domain Eukaryota; kingdom Metazoa; phylum Chordata; class Lepidosauria; order Sphenodontia; family Sphenodontidae; genus Sphenodon; species Sphenodon punctatus. Next base: position 2,229,742 of record QEPC01003457.1, read on the forward strand.
GCTGGCACCATCTCCGAAAGCATGGTTAACTGAACCACGGCCCGGAATTGGCGGCCGGTAGCGTCTGTTACCGCTGCCAATTCCAGGCCGTGGTCCGGACCCTGGGATGGAATCGGGTGCAACGCCCGATTGGCTGCTGCGCCTGCCCATCTCCCAGAGGGCGAGCAGCCTGGGGAGCATGGGGGGGGCGGGGCTGTGCGACCGCTCGTTGTGCCGTGCTGCGCAGCCCCACCCCCTCCCCCAATTCCTCTCTGGGATCGTCTGTTGATGGGCCGTTTTGATTCCTGTGGGGAATCAAAAGGTGATTCCGTGCCGGGGCCAATGGGTGCCCCGTCACGTCTGAAATCACCCACAGACTCTGAATTTTATTCCTGCCCCAAACTTGGACAAATTTCATGTTGTCAACACATTGACAGAACAGGTCTATACACAATTCATAAATCTAATCAAGACTGACGAGAAGAAAGGAACTGGATAACCCTCCAACCCTCCGCCACTCCCCTAAAAGTTCAGTTGAACCTCCTCTCTGTTACATCAGAACTGTTTAATTTCCCCCCTCCCTACCGCTCCCTTTTTAGTAGAAAAATGCAAAAAGAAAAAAGTAGGGGGAAGACTCACCCTTATTGGCAATTTTCATTTTTGCGTCCAGTTTTTCTCTCTCACCTTTCAGTAACAAAACTTTGAACTTTACTCATTAAAAATGTCAAGTTCTTTTAAAAATGTGAAGTACACTTACCATATCTCATCTAATTCCGTTTTCTAGTCATGGTTTTAAATTAGGGCAGTGGTACAGCAGACTTAGAAATACTCTTCCATTTACTTTTTAACTCTTTGCACAGAGTTACTGAGAGGAGATGCCACTGCAAGCTTGTTATTGACTGGAGAATGTAAATACATAGGGCAGATAGGAAAATTAGCACATGGCATTTCAAATAGGCACTAAAAACAAAGAGGACACCTCAGAGGGTACTTTCAGACGTTACGGGCGGCCGGTTCACCACAGCGAACCACCAGGGGGGGCGAACAGCGCAACCACGCCCAGGGGTTGGAAAACGACCCAAACAGACGTGCCGGGAACGGGACCACGGCCCGGAACCGGGCCGCATCATCGCGGGCCGTGGCAGCACAACAGATGTGCAGCCGAACCCCCGGCGGGCGCTAAACCCCCACAAGGCACCGGGCAGGGGCGGGACACAGACATGGCCGACTGAGGGCAAACGAAGCCACAAGGCACTCAAGGGAACGCCCACACAAGGGAAATGGGAAGGGAGGGGGGAAGAGCGAGAACAGGCTGACAGCCGGCTCACACAGCGGTCCCGCAGCAGGGCACAATGCACGGCCACACGCCCGGGCACACACACTCACACCAGGGAAAGGCCGGGAAGGGGGGAAGGGGCGCCCGGAACGCCCCACCCGGAACACCGGCAGGGAGGGGGGGGGCACCACCACGGGGCAAGGCACGGACAGCAGCAACCCCCACACCACCCCAGTCCAGTCCAGTCCAAGGAGGTGCCCCCACAGGAACAGAGGCAGTCTCGGAGGGGGGGGGGGACCCCCGGAGCAAGGCACGTTGGGGGCCCCCAAAGCACAGCGAGGCCGGCGGAGGGGCGCCAGGAGGAGGAGGAAGGGGGCCCCACAGTCAAAGGCTGGCACAGGCAGGGCAGCCGGGTCCAGCGGTGCTCCTCCGCAGCACCAGCGACGCTCAGGCAGCACCCACGGAGTCACGGGGATGGAGGGGGCCCAGGACCACGGCCAGGGGCAGCAGCAAGCAGCGAGGCGGGCGGGAGCTCACCGAGGTGGGGTCCGCAGGTCGGGAGCGGCCAGCGGGGACCAGGCCCCCCCCCCGGGCCGGGGCGGGAGCCCACACGGGGGCACCACGCCGGGGGGGGCAGGCCAGCGACGCGGGGCTCACGGGCCGCTGCCGGGGGCCCCGCTGGCCCCAGGGCCCGGGTGGCCCGCCCGGTGGACCAGGTGGGGCCAGTGCAGCATGCCCCGGCGGTACCCCTGCAAGGACATGTAGTGGGCGATCAGGTAGTAGGCCTCGAAGGGATCGGGCATGGTGAGGGCCAGCTGCACATCCACACGCGCCCACACCGCCAACAGGGATGACATCTCCACCGCGGAGGGCTCCGGCACACAGCAGGCAGCAGAAGGGGGCCACGGAAGATGCCCCAGCTCCAGAAGCCGCTGGAACGCCGCCCCACGGGTGCGCTGGTACCCACGGGCCCCGTGAACACAGGAGAAGTAGGTCACGGCCAAGGCAGGGCCACCCTCGGCCAGGCACTCCGAGTAGGCGCCCAGACCACACACCACCAGCGCTGACACGGTCTCCGAGGCGCTCCAGGGCACATGGGCGCACAGCACCTCCGGGATGCGCCCCTCGGGGAAACGAGCCAGCCCCAGGGCCTCCGCATGCAGCCGGCAATCACGGGCGCTCACCACATGGCCAAAGTAACGGAGCCCGGAGCTCAGGCTCTCGTAGGCACCTGCACGGCTCCCCGGCCCGGCCAGGAGCAGCTGCACGGCAGGGGTGTGCCACAGGTCGCACAGAGACATGGTCTCGCGGAAGGCCCAGATATGGGGGGCCCCTTGGGGGCCGGACAGCGGGAGCCCCATGGATGGGCAGCCAGCCATGGTCCAGCACAACAGGGAATGGGACACGGAGCCCGGAGGGCACACAGACTGCCCAGGGCCGGGAGAGGCTCGGCCCGGCCCCCGGGACAGGGAACACGGGCCCGCACCGCAACATTGTAGCACAACAGAGCGAGGCGTGGGGTGCGGGCCCGGCACAGCTGCAGAGAACAACAGCGAGCTCTCTGTCTGCCTAATCGCACCTTCAAGGCCATCCCGCTACAAACAGCGAGGGGAGGGGGCCCGGGGTGCTGGGGGCGGGAGCAGCCGGAACGCACCGGCACAGGGCGCGCGCAGGCCCGCGAGGCCGACCCCCGGGCGGAGCCACCAGCACCGGGCCGCCATAAGCGCTCCCAGCCCCCACCGGGGCCCCAGCACCATGGAGCGCGATAGGGCAGGTGGGAACTGGATGTTCCTCGCGCTCGCGGCTGAGTGGCACCGTGACCACACTGAGCAGCTGTGCCTCCTGACCGAGAGGGTGCACCTGGCCGTCCGCCTGCGCTATGTCCTGGCCCTGCGGGCTGGCGTGCGCCTCCGGGGCCAGCAGGCCCGCAGGAGAGTCCGTGGCCGGCTCAGGGCTCGGCGCCGGGCCTGGGGGGCGTGGCTGGCCGCCTGCCGGAGCCTCACCCGGCCCGCTGCGCTCCGAGGGGCCGCGAGGCGGTTCCGCTGGGCAACGCAGACCCTCCGCCGGGCAGCGCTGCTGGCTATGCCCATAGCGCGGAGCCTATGGGTCACGGAGCGGCCCCAGGCCTGGTGGGAGCGGGCCCAGGCCCACTGGGGGGAGGCCGAGTGGGGGTCCCACTTCCGGATGGGCAAGGCCACCCTGCTGCGCCTAGCGGAGCTCCTCGCGCCCTGGCTGGAGCGGCAGCACACCTCCATGCGGGAGCCCATCCCCATGGTCCAGCGGGTGGCCATAGGGGTCTGGGCCCTCGCAACGCCCGACTCCTGCCGCTCCGTGTCCCAGCACTTCGGGGTGGGGCTCAGCACGGTCGCCTGCATCGTGCGGGATGTGTGCGAGGCTGTGGAGGGCGTGCTCCTCGACAGGACCATCCAGCTCCTGGACCAGGGCGCTGTGATGGCTGGCTTCGCGGCCGGGGGCTTCCCGAACTGCATCGGAGCCGTGGACGGCACACACATCGAGATCCTGCGCCCGGCCGCGGGGGAGGCCCTGGAGTATGTGAACCGGCACGGATACTACTCCCTGCACCTGCAGGGGGTGGTGGACCACCGGGCCCGCTTCATAGACATCTACACGGGCAACTCCGGCCGGAGTCACGACGCCAGGATCATGACCATCTCCCCCTTCTATGCCCGCATGTACCGGGGGGACTTCGCGGACATGGGCATGAGGTGGATCGAGGGTGTTCCCATGCCCCCCTGCATCCTGGGGGACCCCGCCTACCCCCTGACCCGCTGGCTGATGAAGGTCTACCCTGTCCCGAGCACCCCTGCGGAGCAGGTATACAATACCCGCCTGTGTGCGAGCCGGACCGTGGTGGAGCGTGCCTTCGGGGCCCTGAAGCAGCGCTGGAGGAGTATAGCTGGCCGCCTGGACTTCACCGTCCCCACCTCCGCCCTGGTGATCGGTGCCTGCTGCGTTCTGCACAATGTGTGCGAGACCGAGGGGGCGGCCCTGGAGTACCCCGAGCCCCACCGGCCCCCCGGTCCTGTTCCCCTGTACGTGAACGCAGGGAACCCCCGGGAGTACCGGTATGCCAAAAGGATCCGGAACGCCCTTGCAACCCACATCGCCCGGGGGGGCCCGCTGTGAGGGCCTTCCCGCCCCTGGGGGCCCCTCCCCCCGTTCCGTGCCCATGCCCCTGTACACGCGGTCCCACAGCCCTGTCCCCCCCACAAACGGGCCGGGGACAACTGTCTCTTTACAACACTTTATTGCCCACACAGTGCACACAATCACCCTGTGCCCCCTCCCCACCCCCGTCCCCGTGACCCCGTCCACCACCCGCCCTCATGTGGCCCTCCCCCTCCCCCCCCTTCCCACCATCCCCCCGCGTTTCCTGGGCCGACCCCTCGTGCGGCCGCTTGGGCCCACCGAGCTCTGGGAGCTCCCCTCCCCCCCACTGTCCGTGTCCCCTGCCGTGTCCTGGGCCGGTCCCGGCCCCGGCAGGGGGCCGGGCGGCGGATGGGCAGCTGTGCCCGGTGCCCCGGTCGCGCCCCGGGGGGGCTGGACCCTCCGGAGGCCCGGGGGCACTGGGAGGCGCATGCGAGGGCCCTGGGGCCGGGGGGGCGCCAGGGGCGGCAGGGCTGGGCCCGGGGGCGCCGAGGGGCCCGGCATGGGGACCTGGGCGGGCAGGGCGCCCGGAGGTGCGCCGGCCATCACGTAGGCACACATGGTGCCCGCATGCAGGAGCAGGGAGGTCCCAATGTCGTGGGACCTGTCCATCTTGGCACTGTGCTCCCGCACCATGCCCTGTATGTCCTGCCGGAGGCCCCTGAGCAGCCCCTGCTGCCGCTGGTGCTCCCGGCGCTCCCGCCTCCGCTCCAGGCGCACCTCCGCCTCCAGCCGGCGGTCTGTCTCCAGGGCCTTCTCCATGGACCGCTCTATGGCCGCCTCCATGCGGTCCACGGAGGCGATCATGCGCTCCCCCTGTTCCTCCGCCCTGCGGACGATGTCCTCCGCTTGCTCCTCCCTGCGCCTGCGGACCCGCGCCCGGTACTCCCGCATCCGCTGGGCTGGGGCTGCGGCCGGCGGAGGCGCCGCGCGCGGGGGCTGCCCTGTGGAAATGGGCGGGTGGGTCAGTGCAGGGCCCTGTCCCCTAGCGGGGTCGGGTCCCGGGGCCCCCTGCCCCCCCTCCCCCACTGAGGCCAGAGGCCCCCCTGGGCTGGCGCCCGGGGGGCCCTCCCGCAATCCCAGCCCTCCCGCCTTACCTGGGTCCGGCACCTGCTCTCCTGTGCCCTCCGCGGGGGCCTGCACCGTCTCGCTGGCCCGGTCCTGGGGCTCCCCATGTCCTGCGGGCGGGAGAGGGGGGAGCGGGTGAAGGGGGCTGGTTGTGGCCCCTGCAGCAGGGCCCCCACCCCCGCCCCTGCCACCGGCCCCCTGGTCGTGCCCCCCCCTGCCCTGGGGGCCCGCTTACCCTCTATGTCCGTCTCCGAGCCTTCGGAGCCCGGCGCCTCACCCTGGGAGTGCTCCCCCTGGGACCACTGGCTGAGGGTGGTGAAGGTGCCGACCTCCGACTCCGCCTGGCCGGCCCGGCGTTGGGATGTCTCCGGGCTGCTGCTGGGGGGGGGCCTTGGGGCTTCTGCGGGTCCCGGGTGGTCCTCCTGGGGGTGGGGGTCCCCTGAGCTCGTGTCTACCGGGCGGGCGGCGAGGGGAGGGGGTACCTCGGCCCGCTCCCTGCCCTGGACCACAGCGCTGCCCACCAGGCGTGGGGCAACTATGGAGCCCTTCATGTGAAGGATGCGGTCCAGGGCATCGTAGTAGGGGGCGGTGCGGGCCCCGTGGCCGGAGCGGCTGTTATTGTCCTTGAGGGCCTTGTACCCCCTCTTGAGCTCCTTGGCCTTCGAGCGACACTGGTTGACAGTGCGCTCGTGCCCCGCCGCCTCCATGTCGCGCACGATGTCCCGGTAGACATGCTCGTTGCGCTGGTTTATTGCGAGCTCCACCTGGTACTCGAGGGTCCCCCAGATCCGTATGAAGTCCCGGGTCTCCTGGAGGCCCCACTGTCCCCCTCTGTGATAGGCCTTCCTCCGGCTGGGCCCCTGCTGTTCCTCCTCCCGGTGCAGCTCCTGCTGCACCTGCCTGTGCTCCTCCTCCACCTCCTCCTGGGGGTGCGCCTCCAGGGGCCGGGGGCCGGGCTCCTCCTGGGGCTCGTCCGCCCGGGCCGACTTTCGTGTCTGGGGGGGGGAAGGGGGGTGGTTGGTTGCTGGGTGAGGGTGTGGGCCCTCTCGGGGGCCCCCTGCCCCCCTGCCCTCCGCCCGGGGTCCCCCTGCCCCCCTGCCTTCCGCCCGGGGTCCCCCCGGCCCCCTCCACAGGGGGTTCCCCTGTGCCCCCTGTTCCCCTCCCAGTGGGTGCCCTTACCCGTTTCCTGGGTGCCTCCTGTGGGCCTGTTCCGGCCGCTGTCCCCGGGGCGGCGCGACCCGGCTGCAGCTGTGGTTGGTGTTCCCGGGGCGCCTCCCTGGTCGGGTGCTCCCGTGTGCCCCCTTCCTGCACCTGTGCCCCCTCCGCCTGCATCGCTGGGCCTGGCTGCACGTCCTCCGCCTCCTGTGCCGCCGCTGTCGCTGCTCGTGCCTCCGGTCTCTTCCGCTTCCCTCCTCGCTCCATCCCGCCACGCTTGCTTGCTGCTGCTCTCGCTTTAAATCTCCCTCCGGTGTTTGTGTTGGTGCTGGTTGCCTGGCAGCGACGCTGCGTGCCTCGTCCCCGGCCGGGGCTCCATTTTTTTGGTTCCGCTGGGGGATTGGCGTCCAGACGTTACTTTTGCTTGGTTCCCTGTGGGGGTTGGTTTGACCACGCTTCCCGAGACCTTCCCCCGGCTAGCCCGGGAAGCGTGGTTCAAACTGACCCCATGTGGGTATTGAGCGTGATGAACATCTGGCGCACGCCGTTCAGACGTTCCGGGCCCTTTGGCCCCGCGGGGGGGTTGAGCGTGGTTCAGTGTGGTTCACCGTGATCTCGTAACGTCTGAAAACACCCAGAGTTACCTTTACCACATCATCATATTTACTGTCACAGACAGGTTTTCAGCACATATTTACATGAGGGAAAGGGTCTGAATAAATATGGTGAGTGCATGTCACATAATGACTCGGAAACAGTAATTGCTTTTCTTGGTGAAAATGGTTATGAAATGTGGGTAAGGAGAGATGAATTTTCCAAACCTGCTATGCTCAATGTGGTTCTCAGCAATCACACCAAGGCATGAAGAGCTAAAATGCTGCTCTTCTGCCTAGGGAGGTTCAAATTAATGGGGTTTTTCTCATAACAATGGGTTCCGTGTCAGAATTAGGCAAGACATTTGCTGTGTCCTGTGTCATGAAGCAGGAATGACACTGGTAAGTTAAAAGATAAGGATGGATTTATTATGCTTACATCTGCCCGGAGGGTATGCAAGAGGCTGTGGCTCAGCTTGCAGTCTTTTCTTCCTCTGGTGTCTTGGCGCGCAAAACCTGAGGTTGTCTCTTCTGGTTGCTGTGCTTAGGAGGCCCCTCCCACTTAATTCCTTCCATTACATATTTCCCCTCCCTTTTTTTAATCCCAAAACAAGCAAACTTTTTGGTGTCCCCTAGATTGCAGTGGCCAGCGGTCACTACACATGGTAATGTTGGAATCCCGTCTTTACCATGGTTTCACTGGAGTACATAGTCCTTTAGGTAGCCTGGAGCCTTGAGTGGGAGACCTGCCAATGATCATCTGACAGTGTCATTTGTTTCTTGTTCCCAGTCAGCTAGCATTTCCTCTCCACTCCTGAGATTTGTTGCCCCCTTGTTCTGGTTCTGTCAGGCCAACTATTTCTTCTGACGTCTGTTGCCCTGTCCTGCGCTTGTGCAGGCCCCCGTCACACCCAAAGGTCTCTGCGATTTCTTATTGTTCACTCCTCCTGTGTGGTGACCTCATATGATCTATCGGGGTGCCATTGTTTTGTTAACCACTCCTTTGGACCAGTTTGTCTGGTTTCTCTCGAGAGGTTGTATCCACACTGGTGTGCCACTAGTTAGTGTTGGAAGGTCCATGCTGTACAATTGTAGTAGTGTGCTTGTCTGTGTTGGGTGTTTTCTAGCTCAGCTCTGTAACTCGCATTGACTTTGGGCTGTAGCAGTTCACTGGAAGTGGGCAGGAGGGTTTTTGTTCGGCACCCCATTAGGGCCTGCGCTGGACTGCTCCTGCATCCCTACGTTGGTGTGTTATGGTGTGTCAGAAAAGCTAGGTAGGGGTTGGCTCATGTTGCTCTATTACTTGCCGATACTTACTTACTGCTCTGAAGAGCAGTCTCTTGACTGTTTTGATGGCAGATTCCACCTTTCCGTTACTTTGTGAATATGCCGGTGATGAGGTGACGTGGTCAAATTCCGACTGTGTGGCAAAGGTTTTGAATTCCTCCGAGGCAAATTAGGGTCCATTATCACTCATGAGTATATCAGGGATCCCATGTTTGGCACAACGTGACTAATCTCTCAATCACCTCTTCGGACCTTGTGTCTACTCATCTATCAACTTCCCAGAAGTTGGCGAAGTAGTCGACAGTGATCAGATATTATTAGTCTTGGAATTTGAAAAGGTCCACTCCAATCTTCTCCCACGGCCTGTCTGGAAGATCATGTGGCGATAGTGTCTCTTTCTGCTGATGGTTGTTATTTGACCTGCATGTCTCACAGCGTCCTATAAAGGCTCGAAGTTGTGCTCCCATTCCTGGCCAGTACATGCAGTCTCTGGCTCAGCGAAGACAACTCTCATTGCCGAGGTGTGATGCATGTATCTTTTTCATGATTGTGTTATGTAATGCGGCCAGTATGATGGGGGTCGATCACCTATATATCAGCCCATCATGCACACTCAGCTCAGTTCTGCAGTAGACGTAGGGCTCTGTTGCTACTGGTGTTTGGGCTTTGTCCACTGGCCAGCTGTGAAGTATTGTATTTCTAAGTGTTTGTAGTATCATATCTTGTTCAGTGGCTTCCTTGAGTACCTGAAACTTGTCTTTCTTAATCGGTAAGTAATGGAGCATATTGATTGACTTGATGTCCTCTTCCCCACACATTTCTGGTCCTGTGACATAAGCTTCAGGACGAGAGCTTTTCCAGGGCAGTCTCTGATTTGTATATCGTATTTTTGTAATCTCATCAGCATTCTCTGCAGCTGTTTTGGAGCCCCCAGCAGTGGTCTTGACATAATATTTCAAGAGGTTTGTGGTCTGACAGCACTACCACCGGGTGTCCAAACGTGTATTGGTGGAAGCAGTCGACTCCAAAGACCACTGCCTGTAACTCTTTTTGAATTTGGGCATAGCCCTGTTTCTCTGTCTAATAGTGCCTGACTGGCATATTTGATGGGTTTATTCTGTAGCAGGACTGCACCAAGTTCCTTCTCCAAAGCATCACCTTGTAGGACTAACTGTTATCCTGTTGTTCTCACCCTTCCACGCCTTTCCTGCTCCCCTAAGTGCCTTCATCCCTTCTCACTTGCTGCCCCCCATGCCTGGAACTCCCTCCCTGTCCACATCCGCCTTGCCCCCTCCCTTCATACCTTCAAATCTCTCCTTAAAACTCACCTCTTTCGCTCTGCTCTGTCTGACTCTTTATCCTGCTGAGCCACTATTCCTATACCTACGATCGGTTTACCCTTATCCTTGCAACATGGACCTGCCTGCTGTCATTCTCATCGTAACCAAGCCAAGTACGTGCACTTGAGACCTCGCATCTTCATGAATGTTAGACCCCTTGTCTCTCCCTCTGTTCCCCTTCCTAAGTCTCTCCCCCAGCTCCTGTCTCTCAGATTGTAAGCCCTAGGGGCAGGGACCGTGTCTATTTTATTACTTTGTAAAGTGCCAGGTACACTGCTGGCGCTATATAAATGTTTGTTAATAATAATAATAATAATAGTTGGTAGTATTGCAAGACTGGTGCTTTTGTAACTCTTTGATCCTGAGGAAGGCATTCTGTTGAGGTTCTCCCCAATCCCATACAATGTTTTGTTTGGTCAACTGGCGTATTGGTTCTGCCTCCGTGGCTAAGCGAGGGCAGTATTTTGAAAGGTAGTTGACCATTCTGATTAGTCGTCGTAACCCTTTTACATCGACAGGTGGGGGCATTTCTATGATCGCTTCTATTTTCTTGGGATCTGGGTGAAGCCCCTCTGCCGACAGTGTGTCCAACGTATGCAACTTGGCGCTGCTTTAACCTCATCTTGTCAAGGGTTTAATTTGACATTTCTGTCTCTGCATTAATCCAGGATTTTCTTCAGTTTCTCATCATGGTCCCATTTGGCTTCCATGTTGTTTGCACCATCCCGATAGATGAGGATGTAATCTGCAATCACTTTTACTCCTGGAAAACCTTCCAAGGCTTAATGCAATCTTCTCTGGAAGATCTCTGGCAATGGAGAGATGCCCATTGGGAGTCCAAAGAGCACTGCGAAGGTTGTGAGTTTGCTGGACTTTTCATCCAATCGAATGTACCAAAAACTGTCTCTGATGTCACACATAGTGAACATGTGGGCTTTTGTTAGTTCTGGCAAGATGTCTCCAATAGTGGGTAATGGATAGTGTGATTGTTTTAGAATCTTGTTCAGTGGTTTCAGGTCTATGCAGATTTGCAACTTGCCTGACATTTTCTTCACCATTAGCATGCTGCTTACCCATGGGGTACTGGATTCCTCTACTGTGATTATGCCTCCCTTGCACAGGCTCGTTAGTGCTTCCTGGACTGGGTCATTGAGCGATACTGGTATCTTCCTCTGCGGTAGGCACACTGGAGGTACCTCTGGATCAATTTCCAACCTCTCCTTCCCTTTGAAGCAACCATACCCTCAGTGTTGCAGAGTAATATCTGATTCACAAAATGCAGCTGAAGGTTTAAACAAGAACTTTACTTTAGCTTTTCAGGCACAGATCCTTTAGTTACATCTAACTAGTATGAAGACAAAATGGAGACTGAGACTTGCACAATGAGAGAAGGGAAGAAGGAGTGGCTACATAAAGGAATTCAACCATAAAAACCCATCTTCCTTCCATGTACATATAAACATAGCAGCGCCATCTGGTGACTTTGTAGTCGATTACTATTCTGAATTCAGTAACTTTAACTTATGGATGTTGCATATACCAACACTCAGAAGACATCTTCGTATTGTTCTAGGACTGTGTCCATGGCCCATACAGTAGGTCTTTGCTGCAGTGCATGTACTAAGTTGTGGTGCTGTACCTACATTAAGTCCATCATCTAGATCACCTTGAATGCCAACAATGGTTGCTAGTCGTTCCCCCCTACCACTACAAACTACAGCTTGTAGCTGTTGGAGTGTGTGACCCCTTATGGGGGTTAGTGGCTCAATCACTAGACCAGAGGGTGAAAACAGACGTGATGCTAACACCACTTTAACATTTCTTATGCATGTTGCAGGGCTGCATAGGGCACCAATACAGCCCTGCAACATGCATAAGAAATGTTAAAGTGGAGTAAGCATCATGTCTGTTTTCACCCATAGAGAGGTCAAAAGTGACAGAAACAGAGAATTGTCAAAGTATAAAAGGTTTTATTACCAAATTTGGAGATGAACGGCCCATTCCCTCCGAAGCTGGGAGATACAGAATGTAGGCTGGAACAAGAGTATCTGGGGGTCCTAATGACACCACAATGGTTTTATAGGTCTACAGACAAAGGACTGAGACTTATACAATGAAGTGTAAGCTTACTGGCATAATTATACATACGTATAACTGTAAATTATGAGGGTGGGTGTGTGAGGGTGTTTTGGGTTTTGTTCTCCCCATCTTATTGTTGTATTGTTGTATATGTTATTTAATGCTTTTATATATTTTATTGTATTTTTATCGATTGATTTTGTTAGCCGCCCCGGGCTGCCTGGCAGGAGGGGCGGGGTATACATTTTNTCAGAGACCTGCTAGCCCCTTTTCTACAATTCCATGTGTACAGCTGCGCTTGCAGCCTCTAAGACCTGTCTCTTATACACATCTAGATGTGTATAAGAGACAGCCTTATTGTTGTATTGTTGTATATATTATTTAATGCTTTTATATATTTTATTGTATTTTTATCGATTGATTTTGTTAGCCGCCCCGGGCTGCCTGGCAGGAGGGGCGGGGTATACATTTTTATAATAAATATAAATAAATAAATATTCTAGGAAGTATCAAATTCATCCTACATTGGTGTTCTTAGTCATTTCATAACATCCTCTATCAATATTCTTATGGACAGACAGCCTGGTGGGGATGAGACATAAACAATTCCTGTTCTCAGGACTATATCAGGCTGAACGTAGGTGTATTTCTACAGTCACTGAATGAAATTCTTATTTCCAGGAAATGACTCCTGTTGGGTTTCATTTCTGACATGAGTTCAGGCCTGAGCCAGAGTTTGGTTCACTGAAGTAACCCATACCTAATGGCTCTCATCCTACATTCGCTCAATTTATTTTCAATATAATATAATTTATTGCGTGACGACAAGGTCATTGCAAACATAAAAAGGAAAATAAAAACATTAAAAAAATAATAATACAAAAATACACACAAATTAAAAAGCAACATCCCAACCATATTAAAACAATTTTACAATATGTTATAAAGATAACTTTTAAATAATTATACCCAAGACAAAGAAAAGTTCCGGGAGTACTAAGGGAGGGCCAAAAGCCAGGAGCTCGCACCCTTCACCACCCTGGTGAGCCCAGCTATAATATCTTATTCACAGGGGATAATTAAACAACAATAAGTACAATATATACCACTTAGAGTATCAGTGTCCCAAAATCATACAACTAGTTACCAGCTTTCTTTACTTTACCCACTTGCCACAATTACTTCCGGCCTATTCATTAGGGCTGTATGGTATCTAGGATGGGACGCCTAACACGTATCTCCGATCACAATTAGAAAGCCTAGGGCAAAGAATAAAAATCCTGCCCAAGCTTCTATTTAACTATAGACTTCACATTGTGTTTATACATAAACATTTTCCAAAGAAATATAGCGGTTTTGCTGGACACTTCAGTAGAGCGATCTTCCAGCAAAAATCTAATTATGACTCTTGGTGCTCTTCCTGGGAGATCAGCTATCAGGGGATGCACGTATTTCTCTCGCAACAGTGCATAGTGAGGGCAATCCAAAATCATATGTTCCAAGGACTCAATTGAACACCAGTCACAGGAACATAACCGCTCTGCTAACGTGATACCCCTATAGCGACCCTCAGTGATGGCAGATGGGAATATGTTAAATCTTGCTAACATGAAGGGTCTCCTAAATTTAACCAATGAACTATTCTCGAGATACAGCATGGGGGTATCTGATGTATTAGAAAGAAATTCAAAGAATACCATAAAGGCCTAGCACTCTGATTTCCGCCAAAGCAGCGCTTTCCTCTTGGCGAGTAATATCGAGAAGCCTTGTAAATATCAGCATTCTAGCCCCCTTGAACCCCAATTTATTTATTTCTGAAGTCTCTAGGAGAGCTGTTATTTCTCCCACCTTACCAGAAGTCTAGGTCTTGTAAAAGTACTACAGGAATTGGTCTTGCCCATCTGTGTATTTTCCTCATCCAATAACATATCAAAATAATGGTTACAGTTGTGATACCCTGAAGTAACATCAACACCACTGATAAAGTATGCATAGCCGGGTGTAAAGTTACTTGTTTCGGAATTGCCCACCAGGGGGCCTTGGTGGCTTTCTAGGCTGCTCACTGCCAGTTTTCCTGCAGAAGTTTCACAAGCTGTGAAATGGGTATTAAAGAGCCCAGCCCTCTGTGATCTATGCTGGAAAGATTTAAAACCACTGGCCTTAAAAGCTGAAACACTGTTGTTATTAAAAGGGGCCAAATTAATGTCAGTGTAAACCCTGTCTGTGAGTGTTGTCAAGTTGGTATCTGGGAGGAAATCATGATTGCCTATCTGTGTTACAGATGTCAAGGGGATACAGAATCCCTCCACATTTCCAGGACAATTCAATTGATTAAACAATACCGTGGCATGTCTCAATGCACACACCAGCCTTCCTGAACCCTTCCCGCTGTTTGGACTGTGCTGTTAGGTAGAATGCACATAGCCTGAGAGCCTGCCTAAGACAAGGAGATCTGGCAGTCACAGATCCATGTTAGATCATGCTTTAGACAACAACTCAGATTTAGTTCCCAGTGTGATGGAGTGACCATTCTAAAGTCAGGATGGTGTTTAGAAAGCTCATGCTATTGACGTATAGTACCCTCTCGGTGTTCCCTCCAAAACAGGAATGGATAGTATGATGTTGATTTTAGTATCAGGTTCATCCTGTATCTGGATCACCCTCTTCAATTGGGTCAAATTCAAAATTCCAGAATTTACACCTGTGTTACCCCAATTTTCTTTCAAATGCAAGAGGAGATGAGTTCCATTAAGGAAACGTGACCACTGGCCCTCACTGAAATGGAGGAGGCCAGTACAGAAGGAGGAGACCAAGTTCCCTGCAACTAAAGAGCAAGCGATGTGACAGGACACAATGTTATAGTGGAGGCGATTCGTGACCAAGTTCAAAGATTCAGTAATGCTCCTAAGGTTGTCGGCCGAGGAATGAAAGTTCATAATGGACACAGTATTCTGCTGGAGCCCACACGGAGTTAGTTCGGGCCCCACTGTGTATCATTCATCCCATTTAAAAGAATACCGAGATGGGAGTTCATAGCATCTATATCAGGAGAATCACAAAGGGGCACACCCAATCTGGAACCACACAGCACCGTTGAGAAAATGGAACCTAGCTTGAGTGGGGTGGGATTGAAGGGTGGCGATGGAGTTTGCACAAGGCAATGGCTGCTGCTAGCTCCTGAGTGAAATGGGGTTACTGGGCAGGGCAAAGGTTGGGAACATTATTACCCTGCGAAGTCCAGAGCCACAGGGGCATGGACCCACCCAGTATAAATACCATCCTCTCAGATGTGGGGTGCAGAAAGATGCCATCTGCCAGCCAAGGCAGGATATCCGGGCATCCCAAATTTGGAATGGTGACAGGGTCTGGATGTACCAGCGGAGTGGGCACAGGGGCATGTCCCACATGAAGTGTGAACAAGCATTTTGCGATCCCAGGGGTCTGACAAAGGTACCTTCATAGGGTCCTGCATCTTGTGCAGTGACATCCAGGATTGTGATCCCAAGGGACCAAGGGTCGTCTGGACTAGTAACCTACTGGCCTTCCTGCAGGTGCGGGAGGCTAGATGAAATATCAAAGACTGACCCATGAAACCAATCCACAAATGGCTGTGAGGGACCCAGTATAGGGAGCAGAGACGGAACCACAGAGCACCCCAGGGGAAACAGCATTCCCTTCAGAACCCAGATGTCAGTGGGGCCCACGTACTTGTTCAACTGGACCAATCCAGACCCGGGGAGATGGGGCGGCAAAGCATGCCAGGCAGTATGAGCCGCACAGGGGGGACTGAAAACAGTGGGACATTCAGATAAAACCACCAGAAAACCCTAAAAAAATTAGGGGTCACAGCAAACTTAACAGTTGTTCCAGGTGGAGGCAGAATGGAAGAAATGCCCCAGCTCAACACGGGGCAGGCAATTAACACTTCCACAAGCGGTAAAGCCTACAAGTCTGCACTCCCTGGACCAAATGCAGGCAAAAACCACAAGAAAATCAAATCTCAATTTCTACTGGACCCATACCCATAGCAGAACTCAGTAGGGGAAGAACATTGCCAGAGTTGCACCGTTTTTACAGGGAGATGGCATGAACAAGTTCCAAGAAACCCAGAAATTGCATGAAAGACAATGGTGATACAGTCAAATCTCATAAAAGAAACAGCCACAATGAATTCAGTTCATAAGCCATGCAATTGGGAAGAAAAGTTCTCAGCAAAGCTAAAAACATCACTTTCATTCCACAGTCTGTGAACCAAGGCCCAGAAAGGCATGGAAACCAGATGAGGACAGCCAATACTGGGCAAGTCCAAAGCTTTAAAAAAACTTCAGCAGCTCTCTGCTGATATCACATCACGAAAAAACCCAACAAAAAAACGAGGACCAAGGATGGGTTTTTTTTCTCGTTTTTTTCTTTTGGGAGTAAGGGGCATTTATTTTGTCAGGCCTCTGTTGTTTTTTGGTTTTAACTGATATTTTATACTATTTTGTATTTTATATTTTTGTATTACGCTTTTGTGTGTTGTTCACCACCTTGTGCTGCCATTGGGCAGGAGGGGGCAGTATACAAATGCTGGAAATAAATACATTTTTTAAAAACAGTCCGTTCCATTTGGTGGATTTTTCATGAAGACAGAGAGGAACACACACTTTTGACCTGGTTTTGGTTCAGACTATAAAAATCAGACCAAAACAAATGAACATGCTGTATTCTTTCAAGTAATAGGCACAGTCAAAATTCTAAAGCAATCCTAAAGTAGCTATTTCCATTCTTTGGGTTCCCTTATTCTGAACATTACAGCTCCTTGGAATATAATTGATATTCCTTATTTCATTATCCATCATCCCTGTAATATCTCTTATTGATGAAAAAAAATTATGTGCAAGAAATATAATTTTTCAGTGGGCAAATGTCAAACTTTCATTTTTTAAAAAGTAATTAATGAGAAACATTTTTTCAAGTTTCGAATCTACATGTAGCCTTGGAGGAGAATCTGTGGGAGAGGTGGGAATGAGACTGGATGCAGAGAGAGAGTGCGTGGGAGAAGGGAGTCTAGGAGCAGAGAGACCCAGAGAAATAACCAGGACATGGGGCCACCAGGAGGGAAGTTGTGGGGGGGCGGGGGGGGAGGCAAAGATGGAGGCACCTGGGAGGGGATATGAATAGGAAGAAGAGATGGAAGCAAAAGACAGAAAGGGAATGTACCTAAGGCTGCTTTTATATGAGCGGGTTGCAGTTGCGCGACCCGCTCACTCTATTTTTCAAAATCCTGCGAGACGGGATTATACGTGACAATGGACGCAATCACGCGCATTCAAGGTGCTCGCATGTTGTTTTCCGACCACGAACTAAATATCCCGATATGTGAGGTATTGTCACAACATTGCTAGCCCCCACTACTGAGACCTGACATACTTTACTTCATGGACAGTCCCCATTCACTTCAGCAATGAAAATGGCCTGGTCTCACCAATACAGATAACTCCATAAGGCCCTCTCTAAAACGTGGGTTTTCACTTGAGCTAAATTCTTCACCCCACTCCCAACTCCAGTGAAAAAGCTACATATCAGCTGCTTTTATGTTCTTTGGTTGAATTTCCACATTAGTGGAGTTACAAATTATGTCATTTTTCCAAAATAAGAAACACCAGCAGCAGGTTCAAATATGATCATTTTAAGACATCAAATATATTTTATAGTCACAGTGCAGTGTTTATATATTTGGTAAGATGTATCTTTCACAGTCAGAAACATCTGACAGATGTTTCTGTCATCTGAACTATCTGTATATAGAACAATTTATTCAATTTTCTTTCACATTTTAGGCGTCTTTATGTCCTTCTTTGTTGAGAAAGCAAACGAGTAAACCACCAGAAAAACAATATGAAATATGGCATGTTAACTTGCCCGAGCTGCTTTGGCAGGAGGGGATGGGATAATCAATCTTTTAATTAATAAATAAATAAATTTCTCCCACCTCAACCGATCAAGACATGCATGAAGGGACTGGCATAAGTCACAGTGGGGCTGACTTCAAAATAATCCCAGCTTTCAATGCAGATGCAGAAAGCACCAACAGTTCTGTGATTGCCCCAAGTGATTCGTTACTGCTGGTACAAATGGAGATGTCTTCACACGATTATTGTTGTGGAATCTGTGTCGAGACCCATGTGTCCCTAATACTAGTAAGGAATGTCATGCAGGGTTGTCAAAGGCTGGGAAAAAGCTGCCAGCTGCACAAGCTGTCAGCACTATTAAAAACAGCTACATATGGTCAAATGGCAAAAGCTGTCAAATGTCTTGATTGCCTGTTCGCAACATTTGGAATGTGCTTTTCTGGTCTGACATAATGCATCTTGGCAGCGGTTTGCCAGTTACTGCTGCTAGCCCTGGTCTACAGAGCTCTGGCTGTAGGCAAACCTTGCTCCTCTCTTCAGCCTTTGGGACAGAAACCAGAATTAGAGTTTTCTCAGACCCAGAGAGAGAGAGAGAGAGAGAGAGAGTATACTGTAGATAGGCCTAACTATCAATCAGGCGTTAGTGTTTCTGTTTCCTATTGGTGCTAATGCCTCAGAGACCTGCTAGCCCCTTTTCTACAATTCCATGTGTACAGCTGCGCTTGCAGCCTCTAAGACCTGTCTCTTATACACATCTAGATGTGTATAAGAGACAGCCTTATTGTTGTATTGTTGTATATATTATTTAATGCTTTTATATATTTTATTGTATTTTTATCGATTGATTTTGTTAGCCGCCCCGGGCTGCCTGGCAGGAGGGGCGGGGTATACATTTTTATAATAAATATAAATAAATAAATATTCTAGGAAGTATCAAATTCATCCTACATTGGTGTTCTTAGTCATTTCATAACATCCTCTATCAATATTCTTATGGACAGACAGCCTGGTGGGGATGAGACATAAACAATTCCTGTTCTCAGGACTATATCAGGCTGAACGTAGGTGTATTTCTACAGTCACTGAATGAAATTCTTATTTCCAGGAAATGACTCCTGTTGGGTTTCATTTCTGACATGAGTTCAGGCCTGAGCCAGAGTTTGGTTCACTGAAGTAACCCATACCTAATGGCTCTCATCCTACATTCGCTCAATTTATTTTCAATATAATATAATTTATTGCGTGACGACAAGGTCATTGCAAACATAAAAAGGAAAATAAAAACATTAAAAAAATAATAATACAAAAATACACACAAATTAAAAAGCAACATCCCAACCATATTAAAACAATTTTACAATATGTTATAAAGATAACTTTTAAATAATTATACCCAAGACAAAGAAAAGTTCCGGGAGTACTAAGGGAGGGCCAAAAGCCAGGAGCTCGCACCCTTCACCACCCTGGTGAGCCCAGCTATAATATCTTATTCACAGGGGATAATTAAACAACAATAAGTACAATATATACCACNTGTGTACAGCTGCGCTTGCAGCCTCTGAGAGACACTGGAAATCTACTGATTCTAGTTCTCATGTGCTCCACCAGGCCCCAACCCAGGTGAGCACTGCAGAAACCTTACTTATAAATTATTGGAGTACTTCAGAGTCAGAAGAAGAGAAGGTCTTAACTGAGGGTCTACAAGAACTTGCAGAGGACTCTACAGCAAGCGTTTTCTTTCATTACCATGTAAATTGACAGTTTTCTGCAGTAAGGAGGGGAGGAGGTGGAACAGAGGAGAGGATAGTGATGAGGGGGAAGTCCATTTCTTGCACCTTGGTTCATTCCAACCTATCTACGCCCGTGTGCAGAGTTCTCTTCCACCTCAAACTCATGAAAACTCTTCCAGAAGCCAATGCAGTGCAAAGCAAGCCGATAGAAAGAAACATGGATGGGAGACGAGTGATCAAAGAGACATCAATAGCAGCTTCACGTACCACAGCAGGACGAGAAGCTGCTATTTTTGGAAAAAATGTAGACGTGAAAGAAGGGGAAGCTCCCAGGCTACAGTGGAGTCCTGACATGGTAGCAGCCAGCCCCAGATTCCAGAAACATGTCCAACAGCAGAAAGGAAGGCAAGCTCCTCTAAGAGCAATGACCTGCTACTATTCCCAGCACCATTTTCAAGCAGGACACATGTATTAGCCTTATATTGCAAAATCAGGTACGTGTTCCTATCCTGGCCTATGCTGACCAGAAAACTTCAAAAGACCACCGAGTAGAATTAAATCTTTATTCTCCTAGCAACATATGGGCCTGGAACTCAAAGCTCAGACTGAAGCACCATCAAACTTTGGAGAAATTTAGATCCTGAACTTTGCATTTTGGGGTCTCCCCGCATTCAGATACACCAAGGTAACACTCTTGACTTCAGTAGGAACCAGGACCGCACGTGCCAGGGTGAAATTTGGCAGGATGTGAACAATAGGAGTATGCCAAGCAGTCACCTGGGAATCAAATCAAGCAGTCATTGATTCTTCCGGAGCTACTACAACAAACTTTTGCTTCAAACTACTGTAGATTGTCAGTAAATATGTTTTTTAACTTGTGTTAAACCCAATGTACCGTAGAAACATATGAAAAATAAATTAAGAAGCCCCACGAGTCCATCTGAAACTTGGCAGGCTTCAACTGCCATAATGCAATTTTTTGCATACTGGATCCATCTATAGGTTAAGAAAAAAGACAGGCAATATATACACAAGCATCTAGTGCATAGTAGCAGATCTACAGCGATGGCACTGACCTACCACAATTCCCACTTTCCACCAGCGAATGTTTTCTATCTCTGCTAAGTACCAGCTGCTGTTACAATGTAGTATCAGCATTTTTGGCTTCCTGTCACATGACGCACTTAGCAGACTACTTGCAGAATGATAAAACCGCTTTCTAAAATCCCAGTTGTTTTGTATTTATTCCACACCACATGCTTACTAGCTGCATGTGTTTTTAATTCAGATAAAATAATAAGAGCTGATTTAGGCAATTATCTTGTTAATGAAAATGATCTACTCTGTCCAATTCATGACTAGTGGAGGGCAGGGGTTTGGATTGTTAGGGGCCCCTGCAGCACCTCCCCATGATTTCTGGTTTATATAGTGTGGAGTTTACAGAGAGCCTGGATGCCATGTTGAAGGTTAAACCAGAGTGCTTTATTTCCTGCTTGCACAGCTTAAGCCTCCATGTTAAATGTCCTCTGGTGGCCCTTCCTCCATTTACAACTAACACCACATATAGGTTGTTAACAAGCAAGATGATAGCTGCTGAAGTCCAGGTTCAGTCAGTGCAGCCCACATTCGCATGTTTTTAGTGTGTAGAGCCTAATAAATAGGCAACCCCTGCGTATATTTCTTGTATGTTTGGGCAGCCCCCACTTACGGGTTTACCGTGACAAACCTAATACACAGGCAGGAAGCAGTCACTCCTCAGAACACTCTAGGCTTTTCGCCCGTGACTCTATGGTGCTGGCGGACCAGTACGTATGAGAGGCTGCATGCAACCTAGCTGATGGGACACAGACACTTGGGCGCACATTAGCCTATGCTTGCTTTTACAGTGGCTACTCCAGGACTCTGCCGTGAATGGGGGCTGCGTGTTCAGTGGGTGGTGGCCACATGGGGATGAACACCTAATATACAGGCAGGTGAGCATGCACTCGGTGTGGGCTATCATCTCTCTTGCTAACATTAAGAGTGAAACAAGATAGGCTAAAACAAGATATCGATAAACTGACTAATTTTGTCAAAGACCTGGTGTTCATTCTGTTCTGGGATGAACTGAGCACTGGGGTGTGCTCGACGAGTTTCCGGCAAGCAAAAAACGAGTAAAAAACAAACAGACAAACACAAGCTAGGAGCGCTGGGGAGGAGAGACTTACTAAGTGCTCTTAGCTGGCATTTCAAAGCCTGCTTCACCCCCCCACCCCACCCCCCCCGCCGCCAAACAGCGGTGGAAAGGGGTAGCATGCAGCTGCCAATCCTGGCACCTGTGCTTGCCAGGCTGACTCACCTCACTGCTGGACTGAGACTCCTACTGTCCTGGTTGCTGATGGCTCACAAACCAGCCAGCAGCAACCAGCAACTTATGAAAAATACATGTTGTAGGGCCTGCCTTGTTACCTATGTTACCAATGCAGGCCCTGTAACATGTATTTTTCATAAGTGGCCTGGAAAAACATATATAGGTGGCATCATGTATTTTTTGTAAGTGGCCTAGAAAAATAAGGTGGCAACCCTAGCTGCTTCCCACTCCCTTGTTTGACTGAGTGCAACCTCTTTCAAAATAGAGGCACGACAGCAGAGCCACCATTTTGAAAGACAAGCCCTGAAGGCCACGCTTGGCTGGCATTGAAGGTCAGCTGGTAGCAGAAGCTGCAGCCCTATGCATATCACATGGAAAATTCTGGCATGCTACAAGTCACGTGTACGCTACTATAGAGCGACTGCTTTAGTATACTTAGCTCTCAAGCACAAACATGTCTGAGAAATCCCTTTAGCCCCCTTCTCAAATAGGTCTCATTAGATCAATACTCATCAAGCTCTGAACAGAGTGCCTTCACAGATTTCCTTCACAAAGTCTACTCATCACTGTGGCAGGATTTTCAACTCACAATTTTATCATGAGTCTCACATAAATTGGTGCTTTCCCAGCTACTAGGGTCATTTGATTACTTGAGAAACAGCTTTCACTGAAAGGCTGGGGGGAGAGTAGGTTTCCAGCCCTCGTATTTGTCAAGAAAGACACAAAAATATGTATATGAAAGGCTCAAAAACAAGACTACAAAGAACCCAATGTTTATTACTTTCAATGTCTAATTTTAAATCTAATCTAACTTTGTAATCCTAAAATATTTTAAAGCTGATCTCATGATTTTGGGGGCCTGGATTTATGATTTTCAAATGCTTGGTGCTGCTCTGGGGTCTGGGTGCCATCGGGACATCAGTGTTTACCAAGACAAACACCCTCATACCCTGGCCCCTAAAAAGTTTTGTGCATTACTTCTTGTACAGACAATACTCTTAATTTGCTATATTTTCTTACAATATTATCACTAGTCTTCAGAGTGAGGTTGCGATTTTGAATTTCACAGTATTTTGGGGCTGGAAGATACCTCAAGGGCCATTCTAGAGCAACCCTCTGCGCGGAGGCAGAATTCACCATACCCGGCTCACCCCAATGGGTGGATTCTCCAACTGAAGACAGAAGGTAGTTTTACACAGGAGCGATGGGGAGAGGGGGCCGTGGTGAGTGCATGGGGCAGTTTCAGGGTGCCATGCACGGCTAGTGCTTGAGGAGTGCTTCACACAGACGGCTCCCCGCATGGCTGCGCCATCCACACACCGGTCACCCAGTCCCCGCATGGGGCACTCCGGATTTTTCAGGCGTGCTCTCTGCGGGAACTGGGTGTCCGGTGTCTGGATCCTGAGAGTGTGCCTCCCCACACACCAACTTCAAATGAGCGACTTTCCATGTGAATGGTGGTGGAGCTGTCTCATTTAAAAACACCTAGAGTCTACAACTAAATCTATCACACATAAGGAGGAGAGACAAGGGCATGCTAATGCCTGAACTAACAAAAATTAATTTTATTAAGATATTTTATTTATTTCAATTTATAGCCCACTCTTCTCCCAAGGCTCACAATGGATAACAAAATGTGCATAAAAACATACATAACATAAAAATAATTTTAAAAACCCAAACTGTGTAAAAATATAAAAATTCCCCATTTAAAACAGTATCCCCAAAACTATCCCCACCAGCTAAATGCCTGGCCAAATAAAGGCCATACATTGCCTCCAGAAAAAGCTCAGATGACTCAGACAAGTGAGTCATGCCCCATTATTTGCATATACTACAGCCTTATTTACCGCACGCTGACCTGGCCACAGTGACCCATGCCCTGGTGACCACAAGGCTTGGTGCTTCTCCATCATTTGCAGCTTGTTCAGAATGTGGCAGCTTGGCTGCAGTGCTTACTAGTTTGGGCAGCCGTGATCATATTACGTCTGTCCTACATTCTCTGCATTGGCTGCTTGTAGAGTGGTGGATGAACTTCAAGATTATACTGCTGGTTTTCAGGGCCCTGAATGGTATAGGACCTGGCTATATTTGAGTCCTGCACCTGGATCCTTGTCCTGATGATTATCTGTGCTCAGAAGCCACCTCCTGTTTGGGCATCCTGCCATTATGCCGTAAAATGGCAGGCGACTGGGTCTTTGTTATGGTGAGCCCCTCGGTGTGTAGTTCCATCCAGAGTCAGATATCTGTTTGAGTTCCTCCCACCTCACCTTTAAAAAACACCTGAAAACTTATTTATTCTCCTGTTGCTTTTAAAGTCCAACGCTGGTTCCCCTTAATGAGTTTTTTTTCCTCCCTCTTTACCTTCAACTTTTAAATTGTTTAAAAATGTATTTGTATTTTAAATAGATTATATTTTATTTATTTATTTATTCAATTTTTATCCCACCCCTCTCCCTCACAGGTGACTCAAGGTGACTAACATACAAATAATAAAAAACAAGACAGTATAAATATAAAATAATTATTTTACATTGTTTTATTGTATTTTTATGTTGTGAAGCGCTCATTTGACAGAGGGGCACTCTAAATATAAAATTATTTGTTGTTGTTGTAAATAACGGCAATGCAGTGGCATTTCAGTTTTTTTCCATGATGGGACATGTTTTAAATGGAGGCCATGGCCATATTGTTATGATGAACAAAGAAAATATCAGTAAAGTTCTTGGTATATCATGTTATTGATTTTATTATTTAATTAGAATGTTATACCCCAGATCATTTATGGCTCCGAGATCTGGGGATTTGTGCTCCAGAAAGACTTAAGAGTCCCTGCAATGTAAGCTTCTTCAAGCCATTTGGATGTTCCCCCATGTACCCCTTTGTGTATGTTACGGGCTGAAACAGGAGTTCGCCCTATAGAGTTTAAAGTGCAAAATGCTATGTTTGCTTATTGGTGGAGGCTGGCTACGATGCCTCCGGACCATCTCCCCAGGTTATGTTGGGCTGAAATTTATTTATTTATTTTTATTTTATTTATTTATTCGACTTATACCCTGCCCCTCCTGAACACAGCTCGGGGCGGCTTCCAAAAATAAAAACATAAATATAATTAAAACATATAAAAATACAATATCAATATTAAGAATTAAGAACAGGGCCTGGGATACATTAAAAAATAAATAGGGTAGGGGCGATACAAAATCCACTAAACCCACCCCCCTTCCCAAAGGCCTGGGCGAACAACCAGATTTTACACCTTCGCCGGAATATCAAAAGGCTTGGGGCCAGGTGAGCTTCCTCCGGTAGGGAGTTCCAAAGACACGGCCCGGCCACCAAGAATGCCCTCTCCATTGTGGCCCCCCGTTTAAAACGGGGGACCTCCAAGAAGGCACCCCCGGCAGACCAAAGGAGCCGCTCCGGGGCGCGGAGGGCGAGGCGGTCCCTGAGGTATGAGGGCAGGGTATGGCAGGATATGAAATGGCAGGATATGATTAAAATACAGCTTGGAGGGCCAGATTTTCATAAATGCTCTCTTCAATTGGCTTCTCTTTGGAGTTCTTCTGCCTCTGAGCAGTTAAAGTTATCTTTAGAACTTGTTTGAAAGATCTATATACCCAGATTGACATGGCTACAGTGGCAGCAATCCATATAGCCCCATGGTATGTCAAAATTAAAACTCAATTTCAGTTGGAAACTTATCTTTTACATATATCTAGTTTTATCTTGCGAAGAGCTCTGAATCCCCTTCGTTTCCAAGTAGAAGATCTTACACATTTTCTTGCAGCAGTTGCTGCAAGAAAGTTAAATGCACAACCACACTCCATTATAAAGAGGGGACTGCTAAAGCCTCGATTTTGAGGAAGCTGCTTGAGCTACATTTCTGAAGATATATCCATGGCTAAAATTTGTGCGGGCCATCATACGTGCAAAGTTTGAAGAAGAACCATCCAAAAAATAAAAAGTTATGACTGTTTAAAGGTTAATTGGTTGTGGTCAAAATGCACAGCATCCTGATGATTTTGAATCATCAATATCTCCTCCCCCCTGATGAGATGAGCCCCTAAACTTCACAGGCTTGGAGCATGAGATCAATGCCAACTGCTACGGTAATATTATAGTGATTGGTGCAGCCAAAACTAAGTTATGAACAATTTTAAAATCACTTCTGCAGGTTCGCGCATGCTCAATAGAAGTTCCCATGGTTCTGCCGGCAGGGGGACAAGCCCAGCAGTGAACTTCAGCAGCATGAATGAGAAGGGAGGGGGAAGGAGAGACTTGCTGACACCTCCCTCCCACTCGCTCCGCTACTACTGATCAATCCCCTGAGAGTCTCACGCCCTGTGCTGTTTCCCATTCCCACTAACCTACCAACCCTGTTGCTGGGAAGGGGAGCCCCCAAAAGGCTAGTCCTGTCCCCGCTCAGCTTCCCATCCCCTCTCAAGAAGCCTCTCGCTTTCAGCCAGGGCTAGTACATGGCCCCACAGGCAGCTCATTTTCTGCCTGATTGGCATGGCCATGCTATGCGCCAGAGGAGGCCCCTGGGCTGCACTGGAGGAGACCCGGGTGCAGGGAACTCGCACATCATGGGGTGGGGGTGTCCCCATCCTTTATCTTTCTCTGCCTGCAGCGGGACACCGATCAGACCGGGAGATAAAGCTGTTTGTAAACAAAATCCTCCCCATGTGAGTGACCAGAATGTTGTTGCCTTGTAAAGAAGGTTCTTCAAGATGGCGCCTAAACATTTTCACAACTGGGTCATGCATGTGTCAGTCGCCGCCGCCGCTGCCCGGTGCGGCGGCCCCCCCCAGGTCACAAGAAACCCCTTACCGGGTCCGGCAGCGTCCCGCCGCCTCCAGCCCAGGCGCCCCCAGCCGAAGGCGCCCGAGGCGAAAGCGGCGGGGAAAAAGCCTCTGGAGGGGCGGAAGCCAACAGTACAAAGGCCGGCACTGCAAAGGTAGCAGTGCCGGTAAACAGAGCGACAGCCCCTGGAGAGACTGGCCCCCCTTGAAGCTAAGTGTGGAACTGAGTATTTTGGTTGCAATATTGTCTTGTGTGTGTCCCCTATCCTTGTGCCCTTTGTGACAGCAAGTAGAGTGTGTGTTTCTCCCCTCCTGAGTTGTTTGGTGTTTATGTGTAGTCCTCTGCCCCTTACCCCAGATCAATTGAGAGAGGTGAGTGAGAGCCTGCGGGCTCGCGCGGTTGGGCCTTTCCCTCTCCCCTGGGATCATCCCTTCCCTGCCTCTTGAGAGTGTGTATTCCCCGTGAACCTTAACTGTGGACCTTGGGACCCCCTCCCCTGTGGACCTGGCACTTCCCTCACTAGCCTTCCTTGCCAATTCCCTGACGAGTGCAAGTGGTGAAGCTGAACCCCCTTCCTTATTCCCCAGCTCTGTGCCCTATGATGATAGGGGTCAAGATTCAGAGTGCGTGAGCACACGAACAGACCCAAACACTATCCTGACGGGCCTCCTTTCCTCGCATTACGCTAACAGAGCTCTCCCGTGTGCGAACGGTGTGAGTGGGTGGTGCTTCCCCCCTTCCTACCCCCTCCCACCTGACA
>QEPC01003457.1:2257749-2292558 GCA_003113815.1 Sphenodon punctatus
CTTAGGTAGGAATTTAGGATGTAAAGCAATATCTATTCTATCTTGGAAAATCTGCAAATATGGTTCTGAGATTATTATGGCTGCTATTTCACTAACTCTTCTTAATGAAGTTATTGCTAACAGGAATATTGTCTTTAAACCCACACCCCATTATTTATTATTAATTATTATTATTATTATTTTATTATTATTTTATTAAAGCATTTAGTATCCGACCTCTCCTGCCACAGGCAGTTTGGAACAGTTCACAACAATATTGACAATTGACAATTAAAATCATAAAACTATAAAACATATTATTATACCACCATTCCTCTCCTCCCCCCGATCTCCTCCGCCAAACGCCTGGTGGAACAGCCAGGTCTTACAGCTTTTACGAAAGGAGGGAAGGTCCGGGGCCACGCGCACCCCCACCAGAAGGGAGTTCCACAACCTTGGCGCAGCCACTGCAAACGCCCTCCCCTGTGTGGCCCCCCCCGGAAAACTGGGTTCATTTGCACCCCCAATATAATCAATTCACGCTGCCCCTCTGAAAAAATTGTTCATTGACAAATTCTGATAATTAAAGTTTAATAATGAAAAATGTTAAAGTTTAGTTATAGATAAATATGAATAGGAGTAAGTATGTTAACAAATTAAGTACATTTATTACATTTACATTGATGTAAAATATGAAATATTCCTAGAAAATTCTGAAAATTTTTCCATGCTTTTGGGCGTTTATGTATTGTTGCAATGTATGGAATCGAATGGTTTTTTAATTGTAATTAATTTGTATATTTTTGTAGTTTAAACGAAGTCAAAATGATTTTGAGATGTTTTTTGAAGAGGAAAGTTTTTTGTTTTAAAGACTGTTGTGCATTTAACAGATTTTTTTAAACTGTAAAGTTTTTTGTTTTGGTAAATTATTTATTTATTTGTCCCCGTTCCCGGGAGATCCGTAAAAAATATTTATATCCATTGCTGGAGGACAAAAGACATTGGGACTTGCTTTTCAAAATAGATTGTGTGTTGGCTAATCCCTGCAACATTTCCATGCTTAAAGCTGCAAATGTGGCCCATGCCTTGGCAGTTAAGAGTAGAGAGGGCCCAAAATTGCCTAGGAAATTTCGGTCTTTATTATAGGCCTTATTCTATCTGGGATAGATAGCCTGTTTGTTTTGTTTTATTTTTTGCTGTAATGTATTTACTTGATTTGGATTCTATAGTAACTCATATGTTTATTAGCTGTTTGAGGCTTGATTGGAATATGTATGTTTTATTTTTGCGATATGTGTTTACATGGTTAATGGGTTTGTCTTCTTGTTGTCTGTTGTTATAACTTATGGTTTTACCAATAATAAATAAATACTACTACCACTTAATTTGAATGTTCTCAGAGTTTATTGATACATATATTTTAACAATAATACTCGAACCAAGATGTAATGTGTCAAATGTTCTTTGGGTATGCCATTCCCATACAAGTCTTCTAAGTGAGTCCTGATTGTCAGAACACACCCCTGTTTGTTCATATGATCTATACATTATAAATAAAGTCTAAATAAAAACAAACCCTCTTGTTTTTATGTACTGAAATGAAGCAAAAAAATCAGAATGAGGCAGTTAATTAAACAAGATTTTATTTTCCCATTATTACTTTGAGATAAACTGGGGAAGTGGAATGTTGAGTTTAGCGTTTGAGGTGCAAGACTGAATAGCAGTTTGATTATAAGTTTAAGTTATGCTCTTCTGTTATACCCACTCATGCAAATTAATGGATCTTTTAAACAAGCTGTCCACATGAAATCTTATATTTTGTAAACTTTATGTATTTGCTAGTGTGCTGGATTGAACTGCCAAAGTTTAAAAAAGCAATTTATTTTGCTGTCTTTGAAATAGCTGATGCATTAGTAACCCTGCCACCTTTGAAATTAAACAGAGTTTTGTCTGCAGACTAAGCACTCTGAAGTGTCTTCTATTTTTAACACGTATATTAGTATTGGAAATGCTTCCAGTTCGGCTGCAAATGGGTTTTGTTTAATGACTGCAGATGTCTTGCAGCTCTGGCATTTTTTTTACAAGCCTGTGGTGAACAAAAACTTTAAAATCTTTTAAAATTCTAAATTCTGTTTTTATTGTTGATTGTAAGCCGCCCAGAGCTGTCTGTGACAGGATGGGCGGGGTAATTTAAATAAATAAATACAAATTATTTTTCCTAATTGAATTTACTGAAAAGTAAGATAGCTTCTTTCCCTACGTCACTCTCTCTTCTGCTTAAAGATTCCTCCAAATCATCATTTTTTATTTATTTCTTCTGTTTGGAGTATAAGTGTCAAAACTGTAATTATCAAAAGCACCAGAGCACCCGTCTGACTCTAACCTGGCTCTGCGCCTTCCCCTTCCAAGCATTGTGACATCATGATGCTTGGGAAGGAGGATGATGTGGTCACATAAGGGGTGATGACCCCTTTGTCCCGCCCCTTTCTGACGTGACCACACCCCTTCCCTATGTATCATGTCATCAAGATGCATCTAAAAGGGGCACAGCGATTTGAGTCTCTCGCCCCTGCTCCCTCTTGAACGTAATTCTGTTGGTGCCCTTGCTTAGGAGTCTAAATTCTACTGAATGTCTAACCCAAGAGAGCAGTAGCCTGAAAGGCATTTGTCTTGACATTCATTACTGACAATGACACATCAGAGAAGGTGGATTAATGAAGTTTGGCTTTCCATTTTGCCACATAATAAAATCTGTCATGTGATCAAATATGTAGAAACATAATATTTTTAAAAAAAATTCTTTAAAATAAGCTGTAATAAAAAAGCATCTACCTAAAGCTCTGGGCACCCTTGACATCTTTTAAACTGAGAAACATGATCTTCTAAGGTGTTTAGCATCAATACAAGTCCCATTTACTTCAGTGGGGCTCTTGCTAGTCTTAGTTGCCACTGTGTTGGCACTAAACAGCTGGAGTATCAGACTCTCAGGGTAAAATTTTCCAAAGCTCTTATAACTAAATTCTCTGCCATTAAATTCAATGGAGTTTTGTCATTGACTTCAGTGTGGCTGTTTGCCCAATGTTAAGAAAGGGATGTTTGAACTCATGTTAGTCTGGTCACATAAACCCCCTGATTGTGGGAACATTATTTTCCCCATCCCCATTAAATTCAATAATGCAAGACGGCTCAAAATCCAGCAGGGATGGGAATTTCAGATTTGGGTAGAACCAAATCAACCTGAAAAATTCAGATATTTTTTGGTTTGGGGCAATTTGGATCTTTTGCATTGATTTTTGCTTCAGATCTTTAAGATTGTCATTTGTTCCCATTGACTTCAATGCACCAAAATGTATGCAAAAAATCCAAATCTAAATTGAGATTCGAAATTACTAAAGAATTGAAATAGAAAAATCCAAAACTGAAATTTCCCCTGAAGTCCCACCCCTAAAACCCAGCCCTGTCTTATGTTACTGAATTTAACAGGGGGAGGGAAAAACAATGTTTAAAACCGTGTGCCCACGATAGGGAATTTTGTGTGACTGGACTAACGTGAGTTAAACTCACGTTACTCCCTGACCCTTTCTTAACCTGGGCAAGCAGCCTAAGTGCAGAATTGCACCCCCTGCTCTTCAAAGTGCTGACTTTTATCTTTTGAAATGCAGCTTTAAAGACAGGGAGAGAGTAAAACTTATGCCTCTTTTAGACGAGTGGGTCACCATTGCGCGACCTGCTCGCGCAATATTTCGAAATCCCACAACGCGGGATTACACGGGACGCCTGGCGGGGATCAAGCGCATGAAAGGTGGTCATGCATTCTTTGCCGACTGCGAATTACATACCTCGATTGTGAGGTATGTAATTCGAAGTCAGCAAAGAATGTGCGACCGTCTTTCACGAGCCTGATCCCCGCCGGGCGTCTCGTGTAATCCTGCATTGCGGGATTTTGAAATATCACGCGAGCGGGTCGCGCAACGGCAACTCGCTCGTCTAAAAGCAGCCTTAATGTCTCACAGAACAAGAATACCTTCAAAGACAGCTCTTCATGTTGACAACAGGGCCGGATCCAGGCAAATGTAGACTGTGTAATTGCACAGGACCCCATGTGTGAGGTTTCCCACAAGGCCCTCGCTCTCTATACATGGGGTCCGCGGTTAAACTTGGAATGACAGCATCAGCATACTTCCTAATGCTCTTGTTTCAGGAAGGACTGCACCACTTTCTCCTTTAAATCCCACGGTTTTGCCTTATGTAAGTGTGGTGCTGCTTTTGGACCATGTTTACAAAAGAGAGGGAAGACAGGGGTCAGCTGCTGCCATAGTTGTGCTTTAGTGTGCTACCACATGCACATGTGGCAGCTGCTGACATAGTTGTGCCACCACACACACGTGAGGTGGCTGATGACAAAACTATACCATAGTGCATGCACCACCAGTGGCTGCTGACAGGGCTACACCACTGCAGTGCATGCTCATGATCACTGCTGACAACTGTCAAAAAAGCTGGACACCCATGAATGTACCTACATCAACTGCTGCCAAAACCAATCCCTCATCTCCTCTGCAATTAGGACAGGAGAGCAGTTGGTTCCTGCCTCCTTCCCTTTTATAAGTGTGGTTCAAAAGTAGGCTTGGACCAAGGACAGAAAGTGGGCTATAGGGAAGTGGGGTGTACACTGTCTTAGGAGGATGTGTGTGATGGGATAATTGGCCAGAGAGTCAGCAAGCATGAAAAAATGGTTTCTTGAGTAGGGGCTGGACAACCGTAGTTTTGAGTGTGTCTGATAATGTACCCTCTCGAAATAAGGTGTTGACAACCCCAGCCAGTAATTGCTTCAATGTCTCCAGGCATGCTTTCACCAGCTAGGACAGGCACGGATCTAATTCACAACTGGTTGCCCAGATCACTCCAAGCACATCCTCCGTATTGGTGGGAAACAAAAAACGGGGTCTATAAGTAAGCTAGAAATAACATATATGTAAAATATACACCTGAAAATGCAGGAGGAACCATTCCCCAAAGGGCATGTTATGTTTAATTGATAAAAACACATTAAGATAACATTTTCCTTGTTCTAATGGTCAAATCAGTGTGTGCCCATCAAGCATTCCTATGGTAGGATGCGGCCCAAACCATCATTTTGCCTGGGACCCCACCTTCCCTGGATCTGGCACTGGTAGACAGACTTCATCATAATCATCAGTTATCAAAAAAGCAAACAAAGGGTGATTTTAGACGTGCCGGCCTCCCTTGTTACCACGGTCTGGGATCGGTTTCAGATCCCGGACAGGAATCAGGCCGTCCGTCCTTTAGACGTGCTGGCCTGATTCCGCTTGGGGAACGGGGAGGGGGCAGGGCTGTGCGGCACAACCACACAGCCCCGCCCCCCACGCTCCCCCGGCTGCCCGCCCTCCTGGAGACGGGCGGGCACAACGGCTAATCCGGCCGCTGCATCCGATCCCAGATCGTGGCCGGGACCATGCTCCAGACTTGGCGGAGGTAACAGACGTTCCTCTCTGCCGTTTCTGGACCGTGGTCCAGCTAACCACCATTCCAGAGATGAGGCCAGCCTCCCCTCCGGAATGGTGGTTATTCGGATTCCCGCCAGAGGTTCACTGGGGTAAACTTCTGGCT
Organism: Sphenodon punctatus; assembly: GCA_003113815.1. Classification (NCBI taxonomy): domain Eukaryota; kingdom Metazoa; phylum Chordata; class Lepidosauria; order Sphenodontia; family Sphenodontidae; genus Sphenodon; species Sphenodon punctatus. The sequence continues at coordinate 2,263,360 of QEPC01003457.1, forward strand.
GGAACCCCTTTAGACGTTACGGACCCTCCTCCACCACAGGGGATTGACTGTGGTAAAAGGGAGGCCCGTAACGTCTAAAATCACCCAAAGTGTTAGGTTTCAGTAAGCTGGAGACTGATAGTGCATAGTACGGAAAATATTATTATGCCAGTGTGTAAATCTCTTGGTACCAGGTTTAGATGAATCATCGGTTTGATTCAGGTCCTATTTACAGCGTAGCCCATGGTCAACAGAACTGGCTATCAAAGTGAAAGATATGATGACAAATTTTTGAGACGCTATCTTCATGAAAGTCAGACCAGTCTTTGTTACTTCAGGGTGTAGTGCAACCTATGTGCCGCTGCAGCATGAAGACAAAATGCCATGTCTGAGTGGGAAGCTAGAGAGAATGACTTTCTATTTACAAGTCTGTCTTCTCTGTTAAATTATTCCTACACCTCATCCTGATCCTCTATCGCATTTGGAAGTCCACCTACCTGAATACTGTGGCTGTTCATTGAAATGTAACGTGTTCAGCATACAGTAAATAAAGATACTGAAAAGATGTTCACAAAGATAATGGGGATGTTACAAAAGGTTTGCCACCCTTTCCTATAGTGGAAATTGCTTTGTGTTGTCTACACTAAAAAGATAGCCCAGTGCAAGTCTTTCTGAAATTTTGAGGTGCATCAATGAGTTGTTTGTAGATTACCAAGTGTTACAAGCTGGAAGAGAAGGATGCTTGGAACTGTCAAACTAGAAAATGAGAACACTTTCCAGTTCTCAAGTAAGAAAAGCCTGAAGTCTTTTAAGGTGTATGACTGAAATAAAACAAGGACAAAAACACAGTAATCAGAAAGGGGGTTTACTGTTTGCTTCTCGTTAACAGGCAAAGCAGTTGCGTTTAGTGATCTCAATCCCATTTACATTACAGGCAGCATTACTGCTCTGCTTGAATTTAAGACTGTGCTGCTGGTTTATAAGGTCCTAAACAGTATAGGTCCTGGCTACATTTGAGACCTGCTCCTCGAACCTCACTCTTCTGGCTATCTGTGGTCAAGATCCCACCTGCTGTTTGGGGATCCCACCATTGCACCTTAAGGCAGGCCCCTCAGTGTGGAACTCACTGCATCCAGATGCTCACCTTAGTTCCTCCCTCCTCACATTCAAAAGCCATCTGAAAACATTTTTGTTCTGCAGATGCTTTTAGAGGATCCACTGATGTGAATCCTCATGTATTTTTTCTCACCTTTACCTTCCTGCTTTAAATAAATAAATAAACGTGTTTTAAATGTATTTTATATGGATTTAAAGTTATGCTGCGTTACCCTAGTTTAAATGTTGTAAAGTGCTCCAAGGTCTTCCGGTGGAGGGGTGCTATATAAATAAAAATGATTATTGGTTACTATTAAGCACAAGACATGTAGCAGTATTATCACCAGGCTGTTAATCTGCCCTGTGTTAAGGCGGCACAGGAGTGGTTTGTAAATGGTTTTTATAACAGCGTGTTCCAGAAGAAATCTATATAATCAGAATGAGGAAGAGGCTATTAAGAACTTGTTTTGACAGCTTGTGATGGGTAGGTTTAAAACATAAAAAGCAAACTGGCTAAAAGGAGCAGGAGAAAGTCAACAGGGATCTGAAGTGAGATGTTAAAAAAGCCATGTTTTGTGTCCTCCTGCAGATATTTGTGGTCTAGCCCTTTGTTAGGTGCTCCTTATGTTATCAGTAAAATGTCTGGATCTGCACTGCAATATATTGTAATTAGTTTCATTCTTGCCAGTGTACTTTACACAATCCTCACTGGGGATCATTAGGATTCCCCTCTGGTGTGTAATCGTGTGCCATCCCATTGATGCATGTAGTCAGCTGATACTGTAATTGTGCTCTCTGCTTTAGACCTTTCTGAACGTGTATACACTTACTCGTTAAAGCTGAGTCTGGTGCTATAATGTGTAGGGCAGCTTTTAAAGCAGCTGCTGCTTTTTCTTGGCTTAAAAAGTACAACTGGATAGACTTGGAAAGATTCTTTACTGCAAGTTTTTTGGGGGGCCATGTAAGGTTACAATGTGGTTTGTATGCTGCAGTTTATAACCTAATTACAGATTTTCATAATTTTATGGGTTTCTTTGTAAAGACACAATGGCTCAGATGCCTATTAAATCATGTGGGCCTTTCAGTTTTGTAATTCTGCAAGTTTTTACTGATGAAAATAATTTCCTGTTGTAGCTGATAAACCAGATTAGATCATTTAAAGCAGGAAATTCCCAAACTATGTGTCACCACCCCACATGAAGTTGCACCATATTAGGATGGGGTCATGCAGTTGACGGATATTTGATAGCTTTTTTATGTCTTTGCTGCTGTCCGGCATCATGAGATTATATTTAAGTCTCAAAATATGGTCACATGGGCAAAATCTTTGGAACTCTTGATTTAGAGCTAGCAGGTCAGAGAATTAGGAGTCAATACTCCTGGTCACTGGTGGAAAAAGACATTATTCTGGGTGAGAGAGAGGCAAGAGAAAAAGTAGTTGGGGTGATACGTCTTGTTGGACCAACTTTTATTGGTGAAAGTAAGCACTTTTGAGCTTCATAAGAACTTAAGAAGTGCCATACTGGTCAGACCAATGGTCCATCGAGCCCAGCATCCTGCTTCCGACAGTGGCCAGTCACGGGGGCTTGGGAGAAGGACCCAACAGGTCACCATGCTATCCATTCCCTGTGGGTCATTCCCAGGCTCCTGACAGTAAAGGGTTTTGTTCCCCAATCCTATCTGGCTAATAACTGCTATGAGTTCAGTTAACTCTTTCAGAGGTGGTATGTGCAGAAGGGAAGAAGGGCCATGCCTTCACACTCATCTTTCTCTGGCTCTTTTCAAACGGGCTGGCGGTGCAGGGGGGATGAATGGTGGGTGGGTGGGCGGCCTGTCGCATGGACGTCCGCTCACCTCCACCCATCTCCATGCACGGAGGCACCTCCGTTGTCTCCAGTGTCTGTGTGTGTGGGTGATGGGTGAAGATGGGTGGAGGTGGGTAGAGCACGGGAGTGGGGGGGCCACCTGCCACAGTGGTCGCACGGACCACCAGCCACCCGCACATGTGGGTGAAGGGGGGCATCCGTGCAAAAAGGGCCTCTCTCTCTCTCTCACACACACACACACACTATATTATATTAATTATTATAGAAAGATATAGCTATATATTCATTCTGATTGGCACATTTCTGATCCCTCTTGCAACCAACAAGAAGCTGCGTTATGGCTGTTTGCCGTGTAGACACACACTGGTAAAAAGGGAGCTGACATTCCCACTGCATGGCTAGCCATGTAAAATTCTTCAGAGAAATAGGCTAAACTCAAAGAGGAGCCTAATTCCAGAATGAGGCTTCTTATTACAGCTAGCAGCTGATACTCTTGACAGATGCAGGGAGCATAATAAGCCACTGTATTCACTTAACTAATCTAGGTCAAAGATACTAACAAGTAGCATTTTACATTTCCAGGAGTCGCTTTTCTGCAAAGAAAACCTAGACTTACTCCCTCGTTAGCACTGTTTAAGCAGAGCAATTTGGTTTCAGATGTGATTAATACGATAACCTGGGGGGGGGGGGGACCATTTAATCCTGCTATTTGTCTGAATCTTGTTGTTGTTGTTGTTTAAATATGCCATGTGGGAATTTGCCCTCTTATGCATACTGCTCTTCATGATTTTGAAAAGCTTGGGCACTTGGAAACAGATGAAGTTGTGTTGGTGCCAGAGAGATCAAGATTGTGCCAGATGGGAACTGAAAAGCTCTCCCCATTACTGTGGGGCAGTCAGTCTCACCGTGAAGTTACAAGCGGAAGCGTTGGAATCATCATTTGTTATTATCTTATGGCAGCACAGCTGTTTCGCAAACTGCTGTTTTGAAGGTCAGCCACTGGTGTTCACTACCCTTTGCCAGTTTCAGCTAACATCAGCTTCCATCCAGGTTGGCTGTGGTTCTTTCATTACAGCTGTTGTTTGGGTTGCATAGGAAATGCACTATTAGAGGTAAATTGTCAACTATAATAGATGAAGCTGCTCAGATCTGACATTAGGCAGATAGGGAAAAACAGGGAAGTTATTCTTTTTCTTTCTTATGCCACCCTGGAGAAGCTAAGGTGGACATATTTAGAAAAGTCGGTGTGAAATCAGTGTGAGTATTACTGCTAAGCAGAGCTGCCATAGTTTGGCACAGACATGATTTGAATAGACAAAGGGCATGAAGATGAATTCTTAACACTGGCGATATGGGGTGTTTTTAGACACCCCATGCGCCTCCCCACCCATCATGCATGTTGCAGGGCTGCATAGGGTGTCAATGCGGCTCTGCAACATGCATGATGGGTGAGGAGGTGCTTGTCTAAAAAAACCCATGGTTACAAGTCATTATGCCTTTGATCCTACCAAGGTTGAAGGAGCTAACAGCACTGGGTGCAGGCAGCTTCCAGATGCCCCTGCATGAGCTAGTACTGAAATAAATAGTAGGTTCTGTATTCACAAATTTTACTTGCATTTTTGAATAGCTCTCCAAAAATCCAAATGAATATATGTAACAAAAAAAAATACTCGCATATTCTTTTAAAAAAACCTTTCCTGCTTTTTTCAATCATTTTTGTTTGGCTATTCAGTTATTTGATCAGATATTCAGTCAAATAACGGACTATCCAAACAAAAATGACTTGTTAGGGGTGGGACACCGGGGAGAATACCGGATACCGGATTTACCAGTATCGGATCTCCCTGGTACCAGATTTACCAGTATCAGCATACCAGATCTTTAACATTGGGCGTTTTACCGTTTATTTTACATTGCGGTCGTTTATCTCATTGGCTGCAATGTAAAAAAACGGGTAAAGCACCCAGTGTTAAACATCCAGTATGCCGGTACAGGTAAATATCGGATTTATCGGATTAATCCGATACACCCAAATACCGGCAATATCAGTTCTCGGGAGAACCGGAATACCCACCCCTATTGTTCAATGTGTATTTGAGGCTGCTAGGTTTGAGGCTTCTAGGCAAGACTATGCAATGTGCATAGGTTTGGGGTGTGAAGCCATCAGTATGCTGGTGACACCCAGCTCTAGCCTCTCTCTCTCCTTTTTATCCAACCCAGGCCCTAGAGTCTCAGTGCTTATAGAGTACTTTGCTGCCATTAGGGGCTGGATATTGTTTTAGTAACCCGTTTTGTATGGTTTTTAATGTATGGTTTTAAGATGTTGTGAGCTGCCTTAGGGCTGGAGGGAGCGGAATATAAGTTTTTAAACAAACAAACAAAATAAATAAATAAATAAATACATTTAAAAAAAATATATGGGTGAGCCAACTGAAGTTGAATCCAGACAAGACTGGAGTGATGATGGCTGGTGAGCCCAGGGGGGGATTAGTGATGCCTATTATCGAGGGATCTAGCCTCTTTTGATCACTCAGGTTTGCAGCCTTGAGGTGCTCCTGGATCCCATGTTGTGCCTGGAATATCAGATTGCAATGGTGGCCAGGAGTGCTTTTCACCAACTCCATCTGGTGATGAAGCTGCAACCTTTTCCATCTGATTTGGATCTGGCCATCATCATCCATGCTTTTGTAACCTCAAGGCTAGACTAATGCTATGCACTCTATATGGGGCTGCCCTTGAAGGATGTTTGGAGACTGCAGCTGGAGTAGAACATGGTGCCCCCCCCCTCTGACAGAGGTCCATCTCTGGGAGCACATTACACCAGTGCTCCGAAATCTATACTCGCTGCCAATAGTGGGCAAGACACTCTCCACCAATACATGTTGAAGGGCTGCAGTGTTGCCCTATTAGTGCCCTGTAACATGTATAGCAGGTGGTAAGTGTCTTGTCTGAAAGCACCCATTGTTCCAGGCATAATCCAATGTTGGGGGGACTTCAATGTTCATCTGACGCCACTCTTGGGGGAGTGGAATGTGAGTTCATGGCCGCCATGGCAACCATGGACTTGTCTCAAGTAGTCATTGACCCAACACATGATGGGGGACATACCCTCGACCTGATTTTCTGCACTGGCCTTGAGGCAGGTAACTCATTGGTGGGGGAGGTGTCAACAGTGTCCTTGTCATGGACGGACCATTACCTCCTACATGAACCGGAAAGGTTCCAGACTGCTCTGGGGGAGTTACCCTCTGATCTTGACGACTGGACACTTGATGACCTTGTTGATCTTTGGAACACCTTGTTGACTGAGGCCATCAACTGGACGGCTCCCAAGCATCTGCTCCCTAGGCATTGGCACTGCAGGGTTCCTTGGTTTACTGAGAATCTGCGGTTGCTGAAGCAGAAAGAGCAGCGGTTGGAGAGACGGTGGCACCGCTCTCGTACTGAAGCTAACAGATTGTGACATAGAGGTAGTTTGTGAGCCTATGCCGTGGCTATATGGGCAGCAAAGAAGAAGTTCTTTGCTGCCCTTATAGCATCAGTGAAGTCTCGTCCAGTGGAGATTTGCCAGGTGGTGAGGGGGCTGGTCAGTCCGGCCTCCTTCCGCCTGGAACTGGAACCCTCTAGTGCGTGCTGTGACATGTTTGTTAATTACTTCACTGTTAAAATTGCTCAGATTCACCACAATTTTGACGCTGCACTTATTACAATAGGAGAACCAGAGGCTATCGAAGCCCCGCCTTGTCCGATCTCATGGGATCAGTTTCAGTGGATCTCACCTGCTGATGCGGAGGATGTACTTGGGGCTGTCAGAGCCATCTCTTGCGAATTAGATCCATGCCCATCCTGGCTGGTCAAGGCCAGTCAGGAGACATTGGGGCTGTTGCTGGTAGGAGTAGTCAATGCCTCCCTTTTGGAGGGCAGGCCGAGCTGCCTGAAAGAGGCAGTGGTTCAGCCCCTGATCAAAAAAACATCTTTGGACGTTGACTCCCTCGCCAGTTATCGGCCTGTCTCTAACCTTCCCTTTTTAGGGAAGGTTATTGAACAGGTGCCTGGCAGCTGCAGGGGCATCTGAACTGACTTGGTTTTCTAGATCCCTCACAGTTCAGCTTTCATCCGGGCTATGGCACTGAGACGGCACTTGTAGCTTTGGTTGACGATCTTCACTGTGAGTTGGATCAGGGTCATTCGACCCTGCTGATTTTATTAGATCTGTCGGCTGCTTTTGATACCATTGACCACGAGATGTTGGTGACTTGCTTGCAGGACAGAGCCAGGGTGGGCAGGACTGTTCTTGAATGGTTCTGCTCATTCCTGGATGGGAGAACTCAGCGAGTGGTGGTCGGGGATTATTTTTCATTGCCCCGGGACCTCTCACATGGAGTTCCACAGGTTTCCTTCTCCTGTTCAATGTATATATGTAGCCGCTGGGTTCGATGTCATCAGTACGCTGATGACACCCAACTCTACCTCTTTTTCATCTGGCCCGGACCCCACAGTCTCAGTGCTCACACGATGTCTGGCAGCTGTGGGGGACTGGATGAGTGCGAGCTAATCGAAGCTGAATCCGAACAAGATGGAGGTGATGCTAGTGGGGAAGGAGGTGGGTATGGCATACCTCGTCAATGACGGGGTTCGCCCCCCACTGTTTCCCCAGGTTTGGAGCCTGGGAGTAGATGCCCAGTTTGGAGCTGTCGCGAGGAGTGCATTTTGCCAATTACATCTGGTGCGATGGCTTCAGCCGTAAGTCTCAGACTCCGACCTGGTCACTATCATCCATGCTTTCATTACCTCAAGACTGGACTATTGTAACGCACTCTACGTGGGGCTGTCCATGGTGACGGTTCGGAGACTGCAGCTGGTGCAGAATGTGGCGGTCCATCTCCTTATGGGGACGGGCCGTCAGGAGCACATTATACCTGTGCTCCGTTCTCTGCATTGGCTGTCTACTGTCTTCCGGGCCCAATTCAAGGTGCTGGTTCTTACCTATAAAGCACTATATGGCTTGGGCCCCATGTATCTGCGGGACCGCCTCACTCCCTGTGCTGTGGATCGACCCCTGTGGTCGGCTGGGAACACCCTTCTTGAAGTCCTCCAGGTATCTTGGGGGCAACTATGGAGAGGGCGTTCTCAGTGGCCGCACCAACGCTCGCCCTGCTGTTAGGAAGTGGACACAGAAGAGGGTAGCACGCGCCCACTCCGAGCGGAGGAGACAGAGGCTGCGGGGAGAGAAGAGGCCCCCCGCTCAGAAGCCGCCCCTACCTGATGCCGACTTCCAGACCCCCGCAATGCAAACCCCAGCTCTCCCTGACCCTAAAGCCTCAGAGACACTACAGCCGAGCAGCGAAGTCCGGACCACCCCCACGTCTCCTGTAAACAAAGGGGTGGGTCCTTCCAGCGTGCCCACGCTGCCTCAGAGCAACAACACAGAGGCAACTCAGGACCGGTTGCTCCCCCCGGGGGCGGATCCCACAGAGACTAGCAGAACTCCGGCAGGTGAGGGGGGAAAGCCTAATCAGACGCTGCGGCGTTCAGCACGTCTACAGGCACGTAAGGGGCAGAGCTAAGAGTTCATAAGGAAGCCTCAGCCTAATCACTTTGCCGGCGATCAGCAGTGCTGTGAAGCTGGCCCCCTTGCGACTGTCCTTGCTGAAGTATCTTGTGCGATTTAAGAGCGAGTGTGTTGCGTGGAGTGAACGGAGAGCGAAAGGTGAGTGCGTGAACTAGGAGTGTGTGTGTCATTGTTTCGTGTTGCATTTTCCCCTCTATTCCAGGCGGTTCCCTTCCTTCCCTAGTGCCCGGTGGTGTCGGCTTTCCCTTCCTCTCCCCCTTCCCAAGGTGTTAACCCCTTCCTCACTATCCAGGACACCCAGGTGAGTTCTCCTGAGCACAGTGTAAGTGGGTGTGGATTTTGGGGAGTGAGTGTTGGGCAGGGACCTGGTCCCCCTGTGGAGTGTGTGGGGGACGCTCACTCTTCCTGTTGCTTGCCAGTGCCCCTGTGATGATACGGCCTCGCCCCTATTGGGACGTTTAGGGCCAACCTATATCCTGAGGGGACTTGTTTCTCAGCAAAGGAGAGTGAACCCCCTTGCACCGCAGGAGTTCCCTTGTGTGTTTAGGGCATTCCCGAGGCTAGGTCCGTGGGTTCCCTTCCCACAAACCCCTTACCCTCACAGTATCGCCGGCCTAACTATGGACCTAGCACAACAAGTTGCAGAGATGGGCCGGGCCATTCAGGCCCTGGCCATGGAGCTTAAGGATTTAAAAGAGCAAGGGGCAGCCGGAGGGGCTGAGGAACAAGAGGCACCTATTGTACCGGCCCTTATGGAAGAAGTCCCTCCTCCTCCTGCCACGGCAGGGGGAATACAGGCGAGGGAACCACGACACCCCCCAATTCAGAAATTTGGGGGAGATCGCAAACACTTTCAGGGATTCCTAGCCCTATGCAAGCTGGCTTTCCAGATGCAACCCTTGACCTATACCTCTGATACCTCGAAAGTGGCCTTCATCATTGGACACTTGGAAGGGCTCGCCCTGGACTGGGCCACCCCCCTACTGTTAAAAGAAAGCCCGCTGTTAAAAGATTTGGCAGGCTTTCTACGAGAGTTCCAGTTTCTTTTCGATTATCCCCATAGAAAGAGGGATGCGGAAGCTACCATCATGACACTGAAACAGGGCAAAGGGCCCCTGCTAGAGTATGTGACCAGATTTCAACACTTAGCAGTGGAGTTGGGATGGGCTGATGATGTCTTGAAAGTGTTGTTTCGAAAGGGCCTTAATGAGGAAATCAAGGACCAGTTATCGTTGACAGCCACTCCAGAGAAATGGGGGGAACTGGTGAACTTGACCTGCCAGATAGATGAACGCTTGATGGAACGGCGACGCGAACGGCGGCAGGAGGGGGCCCGAACATGGACCCCTAGGCTTCCATCATTTAGCCCAGTCAAGGCAGAAGGGCATAAAGCAGACGATCCTGAACCCATGCAAATCGGAGCTTCCCGTGGGCCATTGGACCCCCAGGAAAAGGAACGACGGCGCATTGAAAAACTATGTTATTATTGTGGAAATGCAGGACACTTCACCTACTCCTGCCCTCAACTTCCTCCCGGTAGGCGGGGGATGGGAAACGGGGCGGGGCCGGGGCGGACAGGGGGCGTCCCGGTGAACCAAGGCTGCCCCCTACTCAATGGCAGGATACAAGCCACCACGGTCACGAAGGGGGAACAGCTACAAGTAGCCCTGACCTTGCGACTCTCAGCGGGTAAGTCCATCGTTCTGCCTGCACTTATAGATTCTGGGGCTTCAGGGAACTTTATTGACACCCACATAGTACACCAGCATCATGTCCCCCTGCAACTAAAAACCCACGCAGAAGCCGTGTTTGCTATTGACGGCTCCCCTTTAACTTCTGGACCTATCACGCATTGTACTCAGGCTCTTGAAGGATGTATAGGGAACCATCGGGAACCACTTATCTTAGATGTAGTAGGTACACCAGCCTTTCCCGTGGTCCTAGGAATTCCTTGGCTTCGAAAACACAACCCTTCCATAGACTGGGTACGTAGGAAAGTTGTTTTTTCCTCCCCCTTCTGTGTCTCCAATTGCAGGACGTCGAGACCAGCCCAGGGAAACCAGGTCTCCACACCATTGCTTGTCGCAACTGTGTCCACATCTCTTCCCCCAGTTTACCAAGATCTGGAGGATGTTTTCAGAAAACAACAAGCGTTGGAACTCCCCCCTCACCGCCCCTATGATTGTGTCATCACACTACTACCAAATACTACCCCTCCCTATGGGAGGATCTATGCCCTATCGGAACCCGAATTAAAAACCCTAAAGGATTACATTGACGAGAACTTGGCAAAGGGGTTTATCCGGCCATCCACATCACCAGGGGGGGCGCCCCTCTTTTTTGTACCTAAAAAGGACGGGGGCCTTCGTCCCTGTATCGACTACAGAGGACTCAATGCCATCACAGTCAAAAATAGGTACCCCTTACCGTTGATCCCTGAGTTGTTGAATAGACTGCAAGGAGCAACTATTTTCACCAAGCTGGACTTACGTGGGGCTTATAACCTTCTTTGTGTCAAGCAAGGGGACGAATGGAAAACTGCCTTTCGCACCAGGTATGGCCATTTTGAATACCTTGTTATGCCATATGGATTGGCCAATGCCCCTGCTGCCTTTCAGCATTTAATAAATGATGTGTTCCGAGACATTTTGGACCAGTTTGTTGTCGCTTATCTGGACGACATTCTTATCTTTTCACAGAATGAAGTAGAACATATCCAGCATGTCCGTACTGTGCTCCTACGCCTCCGACGGTACCATTTATATTGTAAAATGGAGAAGTGTGCCTTCCACCAGCCTGAAGTTCCCTTCCTAGGCTTTATCATTTCAGCGCATGGGATAAGAATGGACCCCGCTAAGGTAAATGCCATTGTTGCATGGCCAGCCCCTCAGGCGGTTAAGCCTTTACAACGTTTTTTAGGTAGTGCAAATTACTACCGACAGTACATCCCAAACTATGCAGATCTGACGGCCCCTCTTACCCTTCTCTTGAGAAAGGGGCAACAATACCAGTGGGGACACTTACAACAAACAGCCTTTGAGCAGGTAAAGACGGCCTTCACCAAGGCCCCTATCCTACAACACCCTGATTTTTCGCTTCCCTTTATTGTAGAAACGGACGCTTCTAGCATAGCCATCGGAGCAGTCCTCCTACAGCCAAAGGGGCAAGGTCAAGGCTCTTTGCCATGTGCCTTTTATTCACGTCAACTTACAACCCCTGAAAGGAACTATACTATCCTGGACCGAGAGTTACTGGCTATCCGGGTGGCGTTTGAGGTTTGGAGACACTTCTTGGAAGGAGCACGCCACCCGGTCCAGGTAATCACAGATCATAAGAACCTTATCTTCTTACAAACAGCTCGTATTCAAAATGCTCGGCATGCCAGGTGGGCACTATTCTTTGCCCGTTTTGATTTTCGTATTGTTTACCGACCAGGAAACTTAAATAACCTAGCTGATGCCCTGTCACGGTACTACGAAACCCCTGTTGATGGAGAACTTCCCCCAGAACCCCTGTTAAGTCATCAAGTGTTTATGGCCGGAGGGCTGACCAGTGCACAACTAAAGGCCTGGGCGGCAAAAGATCCTGAACTACAACGACTGGCACCTCAGGATTCATCAGGATTCCTGAAACACCATAAGGTTATTACCGTTCCTCGCGAGGCCCGCCAGAAACTCCTCTGGTCTCACCACGATGCACCCTTAGCTGGGCACCCTGGGCAACGACGGACCCTTCAGCTGCTACAGCGCCACTTCTGGTGGCCAACCATGCGACAAGACGTCAACGCCTATATACAAGGATGTCGTGTTTGCTGTAGGACCAAGGTACCTAGAAAACGACCGGTAGGGTTGCTACAATTAGCTCCCTTACCACGAGGGCCCTGGCAGAGAGTCAATATCGACTTTATAGTGGAACTACCTCCTTCCCAGGGATATATGACCATCTTTGTAATAGTGGACCAGTTCACAAAGATGGGACACTTTGTACCATGCAAAAGACTGCCAACAGCCCCGCAAACAGCACAGTTATTTTTGCAACATGTGGTTAAGCATCATGGACTCCCTGTGACCATAGTCTCTGACCGTGGACCCCAGTTTGTTGCACGATTTTGGCGTGCGCTATTTTCTGCTGTAGGCGTTAAATTAGCCCCAACCACGGCCTATCATCCCCAAGCCAATGGACAGGTGGAAAGGGCTAACCAAACATTGGAGCAATATCTACGATGCTATGTGGACTACTTACAAGATAATTGGGTTACGTACTTACCGCTTGCTGAATTTGCTTTTAACAATGCCAATCATGCGGCCCTCGGTACCTCTCCCTTTTATGTGAACTATGGGTTCCATCCTAGGTTAGCCTTCCCGGAGGAACCAGCCACGGAGGTCCCCGCAGCGGGAGCAATGATACAAAAACTTCAGCAATGTCACACCCATGCCCTTGCTATGTTGCGCTTTGCCCGACAGCGATACAAGACTACCACCGATCGCAGCCGCCAACCAGCCCCCCAGTACCAGGTGGGGGATCTAGTATGGGTGGATAGACGACACTACCCGTCGCTTCGCCCCTCAGCCAAGTTGGATAATCGATACATGGGACCTTTCCCAATCCAACAGCAAGTGAATCCTGTAGTGTACCGACTCACCCTTCCTGCCTCTTTGGGCATCCACCCTGTGTTTCATGTTTCTGTACTAAAACCGCATCATCCTTCTCTCTTCCCCGATCCCTCTCCTCCAGGTCCCGTGTGTGAAATACAAGGGGAGCCGGAATACGAAGTACGTGCCTTACTTGATTCCAAGACTAAACGAGGTAAATTATTTTATTTGGTAGATTGGAAAGGCTATGGGGTGGCCGAACGTTCCTGGGAACCCGCCTCCAGCATACACGCACCCCGCCTCGTTCGTGCATTTCATGCACGCCACCCCACTTGTCCGGGGCCCCCATCCCGCGTTCGTAGACGCCTGGGGGACTGGGGGGGGGTGCTGTTAGGAAGTGGACACAGAAGAGGGTAGCACGCGCCCACTCCGAGCGGAGGAGACAGAGGCTGCGGGGAGAGAAGAGGCCCCCCGCTCAGAAGCCGCCCCTACCTGATGCCGACTTCCAGACCCCCGCAATGCAAACCCCAGCTCTCCCTGACCCTAAAGCCTCAGAGACACTGCAGCCGAGCAGCGAAGTCCGGACCACCCCCACGTCTCCTGTAAACAAAGGGGTGGGTCCTTCCAGCGTGCCCACGCTGCCTCAGAGCAACAACACAGAGGCAACTCAGGACCGGTTGCTCCCCCCGGGGGCGGATCCCACAGAGACTAGCAGAACTCCGGCAGGTGAGGGGGGAAAGCCTAATCAGACGCTGCGGCGTTCAGCACGTCTACAGGCACGTAAGGGGCAGAGCTAAGAGTTCATAAGGAAGCCTCAGCCTAATCACTTTGCCGGCGATCAGCAGTGCTGTGAAGCTGGCCCCCTTGCGACTGTCCTTGCTGAAGTATCTTGTGCGATTTAAGAGCGAGTGTGTTGCGTGGAGTGAACGGAGAGTGAAAGGTGAGTGCGTGAACTAGGAGTGTGTGTGTCATTGTTTCGTGTTGCATTTTCCCCTCTATTCCAGGCGGTTCCCTTCCTTCCCTAGTGCCCGGTGGTGTCGGCTTTCCCTTCCTCTCCCCCTTCCCAAGGTGTTAACCCCTTCCTCACTATCCAGGACACCCAGGTGAGTTCTCCTGAGCACAGTGTAAGTGGGTGTGGATTTTGGGGAGTGAGTGTTGGGCAGGGACCTGGTCCCCCTGTGGAGTGTGTGGGGGACGCTCACTCTTCCTGTTGCTTGCCAGTGCCCCTGTGATGATACGGCCTCGCCCCTATTGGGACGTTTAGGGCCAACCTATATCCTGAGGGGACTTGTTTCTCAGCAAAGGAGAGTGAACCCCCTTGCACCGCAGGAGTTCCCTTGTGTGTTTAGGGCATTCCCGAGGCTAGGTCCGTGGGTTCCCTTCCCACAAACCCCTTACCCTCACACCGGCAGAGACCTGGATGGCCCTGGACCTCTCCTCTTTTCGACACCAATGCAAGACTTGGCTGTTCCGCCAGGCCTTTGATGAGGGAAATGGGTGAAGGCGGGTTTTTATTTTAAGGGTGGGGTATTTATTTTGTTTGGTTTTTTTTTTTTTTTTTTTTATGTTTTCTTATTTTTTTTACATCCGTCTCTTCCCCATCTTTCCTCCCCCTCTTTCTGGTGGAGAAGTTGTCTCCCGTTTTCCCTCTTTCCCCCCTTTTTATACAGTTCTGTTTATAAAGATTATATAATTTATATTTGTATATATTGTAAGCCACCCCGAGCTGCCTAGGCAGAAGGGGCGGGATATCAAGTATTTTAAATAAATAAATAAATAAAAATAATTTAAGGTGCTTGTTTTGATCTATAAAGCCCTTAATGGTTTGGACCTTGCATATCTAAAAGACCGCATTCCCTCCTATGTTCCACCGTGCTCCCTTAGGTCATCTGGGGCTGCCCTCTTGCAAGTTTCACCACTGCACCAGATCCAAACAACACGTGCATGCAGAGAGGCATTTTCAGTGGCTGCCTCACAGTTTTGGAACTCCCCTGGAGCTCCACCAAAGCCAGAGCCAGGGCATCTTCAGTAAGACATACTTATTTGGCAAGGCTTTTGGCAGGTGAGGATAGAGTTTGGGGGCTGAGAGTGGGGCTTTAATTGGAATTTATATGGTTTATTTTTATTGATTTTTATATTATTTTAAGCTGCCTTGAGCCTGCAGAAAGGATGGGATATAAATTCAGATAAATAAATAAATGAACCCAGAGAAACTGGAAAAACCAACCAAAAGTGAATGCCTGGACAAAGTAGACACAAATAGTGTTTTGTTTTGTATCCACTTCACCAGTGTCCCCATAGCAATTGGGAGATGATAGAGCACCCCCTCTTGCATCTTCCAGCAGCAGAGGAGTGCTCTCTCCTCTTCTCCATCGGTGGAGAATCATAAGCAGCAGCGGGAGGAGATGTTTGCTCCTCTCCCAGCCGCTGAAGAGGGATCCACTAGGCAACTGGGAAAGGAGAGAGCGGCCCTGGGCAGAGACTGTGTAGTTTGGAGTGAACCAATCTCCCCTCAGCTTCCAACACCCCACCCCACCCCCGCACGCTGTACCAAGCTGGTGACTGGGCTTTGCCCACTCACCAAGCTGGGTTGTCTATTACCCACCAACAGGGGTTTTTGCATGTACGCACGCATGCAAAAGACCCTGTGGGTGGGTAGTGCATCATCTGTCTCCATTCACAGTGAAACAAACAGATATGACAAATATGGTGTTTGTTGCAAATATTTGTTTCATCACTTGTTTGAACATTACCCCGTGTGGACCTCTCTAACAGATCCAGACCTCAGACTCTACTCTAGTGTAAAGGTCAGAAGGGAAATGGTGATACACATCCTTACACCTGTGCAATCCAGGATCCTGATCGGTCACACACAGGTTATGTTCTTCATATTTGTGAGAAGCCCATTACAGCAGACAGGCTTGCAGACAATTGCATGGAGCAGGTGCCCAGATAGCCTTAGGCTCCACTCCATTAAGTGCTGCGGAGGCATTCACAGGACTCAATGTACATTGGGGCCTTGGATCAAGGCTTATCAGAGAAATTGACAGTGACACCTGGATTTAAATTCTGGGCTGTGCCTCCCCTCACAGGATCAAACCCTGCAGATTTGTGTCTGGCTGAAATAAGTCCCTTATAATATTGAAACTTTGATTACTGTATAAAAGAACATATGTTTGATAATAGCAACTATCATTTTGGTTTCTTATTATAAAAGCATCTAGTTATTAAAAAATGGGGAAGGATCTATAAACCATCCTGGTTTAGTAGTTGAAGAGTAACTTTAGATGAGGCAATCCTTTCTGGATTTCATTCATTTCTATTTGGATCAGAAGTTGCCATCCTAAAAGTTTAATAATTTATATAAAACTAAAACAATGAGTCAAAAGAAGCAGTTACACGAAAACAACATTCATGGAACACAGTAATTCCCTAATTTTTGCTGTTAAGATCCCATTTTATACTTAAGTATAAAACTCTGTGACCCCCTCAGACAGCAACAAAGACATGAAAAGTATATAAATGGGATTGCAGCCTCGTCCATGGGGTGTTTTTAGACAAGTGCCTCCCCACCCATCATGCAGGTTGCAGGGCTGCATTGACACCCTCTGCAGCCCTGCAACATGCATGATGGGTGGGTAATGGGTGGGGAGGTGCTTGTCTAAAAATACCCATAGATGTACACCCCGATGTTGATGTTGGGTTCCAGTTTACAATTTAAGAACTTCTGATATAACATAATCCAGTAATTGTAACAGCAGTAAGCTTCCTTCTGGCCATTTCTAGAATTTTGGGCTAGGACACCATTGGATTTCTGAAAGAGCTTATTAGAAGTCCCTTCGCTCTGGTATTTCAAGCTTCAAATGGGTACAAGCCTTGTTATTTTGGTGGTGAGGGTTTATATAAACACCAAAATGGATCAGACTACATTATAAAATAATTACTTCTAAATTGCTGAATTATAAAGCTATTTATAAAATGTGCGCATTTAAAAAGAAGCATCCAAAGATAATTTTAGATTTTTATATGGATAAATTTAACAAATTCAAATCTCTTATTTCAGATCTCTGATCTCCAATTTCAGCTTGGAAAAATACTTTTAGGACTGAAAAGGTTTGAACTTATGACAAACACAAACAGATGCTTATTTATAGGTGCAGGATTCCTTCTAATATGCATAAAGATGTGAAACTGCACTTGCTTAGTCCCAGGATTCCTCCCCCCCCACCCTTCATTAAGGAAACATACTCCTTGGAAAACTACAGGCTTAATAAATATTAAAGCCCATGGGAGGAGGCCATGAATTGGTGAATAACCTTTCAGAGAGTTGAATTTTTCTTCATTGTAATGTTCATTAAGAAAAACCAGATAAGTAATATATATATCTATCTATGTCAACACTTGGGAAAGTTCCATTAAAGCAACAATGTATTACTACAGTACTCTCCAATGTCATAATGCCAAAACGTGTTTGTTCTTTGGAAAGCATATCATGACTTCAAAGAACCAAGGTCACGCCATCAAAGGCAATCTTGCAAATGAGCAAAGCAATAGCAAGTGTTTTGGAAAGGCATGCTAGTTACACAGACAGCAGTGTTTGTGGATTCTGCATAATCTATCAGCCAACAGGGGAAAATGCAGACATAAACATAATATACAATAAAAAGGTTTAAAATCAACCAGAAAAAATTAATAGTGTAACACTATGTCTAAGATGTGCTGTCACTGCAACTTGATTTTAGCTGGAGATTTTGGTAGTGGAGTTCAAATCATTTGAATTCTGAAGTTCATCGGGACATTACGAGAGACCTGCTGGATTGCCTGTTAATGGTCATAAAAGGAAATGATCTTAAACCTAATCCCTCAGTGTTCAGCTATCTCACTGTTCATTGTACGAAAGCCAAACTGAATTGCTTTCTAACTCAAGAAGAATGTTACAGCTGTAATAGGAATTTCCACTGGATCTGATTCCATTGGAACTGGGCAGTTCATTCAGGGAATGGTCCCAGTTCCGATTGGACCAAATAGAAAAAAGGTCTTTTGCTCATGCACAAAATGGTGGCTGCCATTCTGCACATACACAAAATGGCCATGGCACCACACAACAAGATGGTAGCTGCCATGCTCTGGCAGTGTGCGTAGAACAGTGACTGCCATTTTGCACATGTGCAAAAGCATCTGGTCGCAATTTTGGCAAGCCATTCCAATTTTGCGGAACTTTTCTGTGAAATTAGAATGGTTTTTCTGAACTAGCCTTCAAGAACACAGAAACAAATACAGCAGGATCCATAGTTTCATAGGGAGAGTTGTTTTTTTCTTCACTTTCTCTCCTGGATCACAGATTAGCATCTTTGTGCACACGTAAGCAGAGGTGACCACATATGCTGGTGTCTTGGAGTCAGTCCTATTACATAGAAATGACACAATCAGTTAGTAAAGTTTAGGATCGATTTGGATGGGAAGGTGCCTGTAGAAGGGGTTGTATAATTATATCAGGCTGAAACAAAAGCACATCTTTGTAATGGTTGTTGATTAGGGCAACAGGCCACAAATCCCTTACTCAGGAGTACCCCTCTGGGTTTCATTGGAGGTTACTCTGGAGAAAGTAGCTTGTGGATCACAGCCTAAGGTTTAATGGCATAAAGCCAATTAGGCCAACACAGTAAAAAAAGCAAGGATGAAAACCAAGCAAAAATATTAAACAGTAAGATAAAAAGTACATTAAATAAAAACAAAGAAATAGTAAAGTACATCACAATGGTTAAAAGGTAATGAGAAATTTAAAATCTCAAATGAACCAATTGATTAAAAAAAGATAACAAGACCAGGTAAATAGACCCCGTTCTCCAGAAATGTATCCAAAATTAAGGGTGATGTGGCATCCAAATGCTCCATAAAAAGGCTTGGTCAAGTCAGTAAAACATGCTTAACAGTTAAAACCTGTGGTTTAGTTCCACTGAAGCGGATTGTAGCCACAATGTTCGCACAAATGTCGGTTCCTTACCCATCCCGTCTCCCTCCAAAAATATTGGTGTGTATTGTAAGATGCCCAGGGCCAATGCACAGTCATGCCAATACAACCTCCTCCCAGTGATTTTGGCAAAAGGAACTCTGTCATAAATGGAGGACAGGCTTAATCTCTTGTATCACATTAGCAGGCTTTGTGGCAAGGTTTCCCTAATAAGAAGGGCAAGGTCACAGAAAGGGATCACTGCATGTGCATCAGTCAGGTGAGCCACAGATCTACAGCCTTATCAACCAATTCATTGCCCCTAATCCCAACATGGCTTAAAATTCAGCAGAAACCCGACGATGTGACAGCATATTTTACGCAATGTGCTCCACTACTGCAACTTCTCTCTGATTTCCAGACCCATCTCCTTCTCAGCAACAAGGGATTCACCTACAAACGTTTTCTGCCCTTGGATACATTGATGAAAGGGATCTGAGGCTGCTTGCCCACATTACTGAAATACCCGTGAGTTAGAAACTCACAGGAATTTCAGTAAAGTGGGCAAGCAGCAAAATGCATGAGGTACAAAAAACATGTAAGTTTGACAGGGCTGAAAATCTTGCCCTGTTGCTTGTGGGTGTTATAAATCACAGTGAGATAGAGGAATTGGGTCCCTTACATTGGGAATTCCTTTTCTATGTCCCTCGAGGGAGGTCCTTCGGACATAGGGAGCGATCTCCTGGACGACCACTAGGAGGCAGCACAACTTTTGCTGGGAGCACGTAGGGAGAACGCTCCCCCGCCATCCCAGTAGTAATAAGCCGAGGACCCAAGCTTATCTGAAAAACTTAACATATATTAATAAACCAGTCCCCCGAAGGGGCAACAGTTAACTAGACAACCCAGTGCACTAATCTCAGCGCCCAGGTAAACCCGGGTGGGCCGAATGACCTCCCTCGAGGGACATAGAAAAGGAATTCCCAAGGTAAGGGACCCAATTCCTCTTTCTATGCCCTCTCGTCCGGTAATTCGGACATAGGGAGGTACCAAAGCAGTATGAAAAACAGATGGGAGGGACTGGGCGCTTATTGAGGAACGAGGACCCCCTGAAGCACCCGCCTCCCAAAGGAGGCCTCTGCAGACTCGAAGCTATCTATTTTATAATGCTTCGTGAATGTGTGGAGACTCCTCCACGTTGCCGCTCTGCAAATTTCTAATGTGGGAGCCCTGGCTCGGAAAGCCCAGTTAGTGGAAGCTGAACGGGTCGAATGAGCTAGGACTCTAGCTGGAGGTACTAAGTCTAAGGCTCTATAAGCGTCTATTACACAAGCAGAAATCCATTTGGAAATGACTGCTTTAGAGACTTTTTTACCCTTAGAGTGAGGATGGTAGCTCACTAGTAGGGAAGAAGACTTTCTAAAGGCCTGAGTACGCTCCAAATAAATTTTGAGTGCCCTTCTAACGTCCAGAGTGTGAAATAGCTTCTCTAAGGAGTGGCGAGGCTTAGGGCAGAAAGAAGGTAGGATCACCTCCTGGGCTAAGTGGAAAAAGGAGGGGACCTTAGGCAGGAAGGTTGGATCCAGACTGAGCAGCACCGATTCCTTCCTAAAGATGCAGAACGCTGGGTCGATAGACAGCGCCCCGATTTCTGACACCCTCCTTGCTGATGTTATTGTGATAAGGAAGGCCATTTTAATCGACAGAAAGTAAAGCGATACTTGGTGCAGAGGCTCAAAAGGAGGGCCCGTTAGAGCCTTAAGAACTATATTGAGGTTTCATGTAGGGAAACGGTGTACTACTGGAGGGGCTAACCGTTTGGCCGCCCTCAAGAATTGTTTGACGTGTAGATGCGCTGAGAATCTATGACCAGAAGAGGAGGCTATGGTACTGTCAATAGCCGATAACTGTCTCGCCAGCGTGCTGGGGTGAAGTCCCTTATCAAGCCCTTCCTGCAGAAATTGGAGGACTTGAGGTACGGAAGGCTGACGAGGAGGAATCTGACGTAACTGGCACCAGCAAACAAAAACAGACCATGTAGACTGGTAAATCCTCCTCGTTGATTGGCGCCTGGAGGCCAAGAGAGTCTGGATTACTGGTGTTGAGTACCCCTGGGCTCGGAGAGTGGTGAACTCAATAGCCAGGCTGTCAGCCTCAGGAACTCTGGCTGTTTGTAGTGAAAAGGTCCCTGGGTGAGAAGGTCTGGTATTACTGGAAGAGGGAGATACCTTCCTCTGGATAGGCTGAGCAGGTCTGGAAACCACGATCTGCGTGGCCAGAACGGGGCTATTATTATGACTGTGGCCTGTCGCCTCTTGGCTCTGCTGATTGTTCTCGCTAAGAGTGGGAAGGGGGGAAAGGCATATAGTAGGCCGTGGGGCCAAGGATGACTGAGAGCATTGTGAGCCTCCGCCTGTGGGTGTGGGCTTCTGGCGAAGAATCTCTGCGTCTTGTGATTGGAGACTGACGCAAAGAGGTCCACTACTGGGGTTCCGAAGGAGGTTACTACGAGATTGAAGGCTTGCGGGGAGATCGACCATTCCCCCAGGTCCAATTCTCATCTGCTGAGCCAGTCCGCTTGGACATTGTCCTGGCCCCTGATGTGTCTGGCTGACAGAGAGAGCAGATTGTCCTCCGCCCAGCTGAGAAGGGAGGCTTCCTTGTGGAGTGACGAGGATCGGGATCCTCCTTGATTGTTCACATAAGCCTGCGCCCTAGTATTGTCTGTAAAGACAAGAACATGTTGATTCTGCAGCTGTGAGGCGAAGTGGAGGAGTGCTAGACGGATAGCCCTGAGCTCCAGCCAATTTATGCTGTTCTCTAGTTCGTGGTGTGACCACGACCCCTGAGCCGTGAGGGAATCGAGGTGGGCTCCCCACCCGAGCAGGCTGGCATCTGAGGTCAGTATGAGCCTCTCTGGTTCCGAGAGGGGAACTCCGTTGACAAACCTGTGGGATTGTACCCACCACACTAGAGATTGGCGAGCGGCTCGGTTGAGGGGTATGGACACCGGCCTGTTGCTGATGATTGCAGCTTGCCAGGGCCGCAGAAGAGCCTGAAGTGGGCGAGAGTGAAAACGCGCCCATTGCAGATGATGAATGAGCGATATCATTAAGCCCAGGAGGGATGCCAGGGTAAGAACTGGCACCTGCGGGCGGTCTCGAATTATATTGATGAGAGCTAATAGTTTGGATTGCCGTTGGGGAGGGATGAACACTCTGTTTAGGCAGGTGTCGAACACTATTCCCAGATGTTCGAGACGTTAAGCTGGCGTAAGATGGCTTTTGGGAACATTGATAATAAAGCCGTGGATCTCGAGATACTCTCTGGTTCGTGCGAGATGCGTCTGGGCCAGCTGTAGAGATGGCGCTGTAACTAGCAGATCGTCCAAGTAAGGGTATACTGCTATTCCCTCTAGTCGGAGCTTCGCTATGAGGGGGGCGAGAACCTTCGTGAAGGTACGAGGTGCTGACCCCAGACAGAAGGGGAGAGCCCGATACTGCCAGTGTTGGCCTTCGTAGCAAAATCTGAGCCATCTCTTGTGTGCCGGAAGGATGGGTATATGGAGGTACGCGTCTTGCAGGTCTAGAGATGCCATCCAATCGCCCTGGGTAAGGGCTAGGGATATCGAATGGAGGGTTTCCATCTTGAAGCGTTGCCTGCGTAGTGCTCTGTTGAGACGCTTGAGATCGAGTACCCCCCTCCATGAACAGGATTTCTTTTGCACCAGAAAGAAAATCGAGTAGACCACTAGTCCGCGTTCGTGCCACGGTACTCTCTCTATTGCCCCCAGTAGGTGGAGTCTGGTAATCTCCGCCAACATATGTTTGTGTTTGATTGGATTGTGGGAGCGCGGAGAAGTTCTGAACATATCCCGAGGGTGGTATCTGGCTTCGATCGAGTACCCTCTCGAGACTGTCAGAATGACCCATGCGTCTGTCGTATCTTGAGCCCATCTTGGCGCGAAGTCTAATAGACGAGCGCCGATCTTTAGAGAGACGGGGTAAGAAAAAGTAGTATAGTCAGGATTCCTGCCTGCGTGGAGGTGATCCTGATCGACGGTTCTGCTGGTGCTGGGTTGATGGTCTAGTGAACTTGGCACCCCTGCCTCTCTGGAATTGATTGCGGTTAGCCGTGTTCCAGGAGGGTTGCGTGGGGTACTGATAACGCTTCTGGCCCTGTTGGAAGCGAAAAAGGGGACGAAAGGGATTCTTGCTGGTTTGGAGCTGGTTTAGTGTGTGCTTCTTGTCTTTATTAGAAGCTTCCTTTAATGCCTTGTCCAGCGCCGTGCCAAACAGCTTGCCGCCTTTAAACGTGCTGTTGACTAATAAGTTTTTAGCGTGGGCGTCGGCTCGCCATGACCGAAGCCATAGTCTCCGCCTGGCTGCCACATTGGCTGCCATCCCTTTAGCCACCCAAGTCAACATGTCCATAGACTAATCCATCAGGAAGGCCTGCGCTAGAGTTACGTTAGTGGCTACCTTTCTGGACTGTGCCTTAGATATGTTAGGGTCCTTCCCCATCTTGAACCACTTCATTACTGCCCTCGAGACGTATGAAGAGGTGGTAGCCATACGTAGCACGTTAGCCATGGCCTCATAACTCTTTTTAAGGCCAGTTTCAAGACCTTTGTCTGTCAGGTCTTTTGGTAAAAAGTCACATTCTGCGGGGAAGACAGACTGTCGGGCAAGGGATGCAGCGGCAGCATCAACCTGGGGCAGGGCGAAAATGGGCTTGCTCTGTTTTGCAAAGGCATACAGAGTCTGCTGAGGCCTTGATAGTTTGAAGGACCTAGTAGTGTACTTCCACTGTGCCCTGATAATTTTTTCAAAGGCCTTGTCTAGGGATGCACCTGTGGAGTCTTGCTCCAATCTGGGAATATAATCTCTGTCTGATTCCTCCTCACCGTCTGAGGAGGAGTCCGATTCCCTTTTCTTATGGGCTCTAGGGGTGACTCTTAACACCCTTTCTGCTCTCTTTATAAGTTTAGGGCCTTGGTCAAGGGGCAGTTCCCTGCCTAGGTCCTTATACCCTTTAGAAAGGATCCTTTCCCAATCCTGGGATTTGTCCTCTTGCACAGATTGAGAGGCATTAGAGGAACCAGCCTCTGACTCCTCCTCTGAGGAGGGTACGAGGTGGCAGGGAGGCCTTTTGTGGTGGGCACGTGGCCGCTTAGCGGGGAGAGGGGATTCAGCCTCAGAAGATTCCCCTGAGAACTCCCCCTCTTCGTGGGGTGAATTACGATCCTCCTCCTCAGCCGAGGAGGACCCCAGAAGGTCTGAAAGGGATGTATTAGCCCTGGGGGTCGAGGGGCGCTTACTCTTTCCTTTTCCCGCTGAGCGGGAGGCTCCCTTAAATTTGCCCTTAGGGGCTTGCCCAAGAGGAACGGGTCTCTTCCTGTGAGCCCTCTGATTACTCTCTATTCGAGAGAGAGCCCCCATCATAGCCCTGAGTGCCTCCATTTGGGTCTGCTGGAAGGCATCGAGCTCGTTTAACCCCAGCTCCCCTCTTACTTGGGAGGAGGCAGCTGAAGCTACCTCCCCATCGTTGTCCTCCATTGGGGATTCCTGGGAGTTATGGGCGTCTTGGGGCTGCCGCGCGGGGAGGGAGGCTTCACTTTCGGTTTCCCTCGCCTCCGCTGCCATTTCGGCTCTGGCCCTGTTAATAGCTGGCGCCGCCGTGGCCGCGTTCTCCGGCCTGTGCCTGGTGGCCTTGTGCTTTCTAGCTACTGCTAAGGCAGTTTTGGCCTGAGGCTGGGGTGCCCGTCCGGCTGCTGCGCGGCGGGTTTTGGCGGTTTCAGCCATAGCAGCGGCGTCAATGTGTCCGGGGAGTATCTCCGTGGAGTCCCCTCACCGAGTTTAAATCTGGCCTGAACCCGTGGGCCGGCTCAGAAGAAGAAAGCCTCCTCCAGCAGTGCGGGGAGGCTGCGCCCAGAAATGGTGCGGATGCACCCTCAAAGTTGAAGATTTGGTGATGTGGGTGCGGAGCACCCGGCTGCACGTCCTATCAGGTCTGAGGCAGACTACGAACTGGGATGGCGGGGGAGCGCTCTCCCTACGTGCTCCCAGCAAAAGTTGTGCTGCCTCCTAGTGGTNCCCTACGTGCTCCCAGCAAAAGTTGTGCTGCCTCCTAGTGGTCGTCCAGGAGATCGCTCCCTATGTCCGAATTACCGGACGAGAGGGCATAGAATTTATCTTATGCAAGGTGGCCAAAACATACGCATTCATTGCTCACCGTGAGATCTGACTCCCAGTCCTCCCGTGGCCATTTTAACCATAGAGACTACAGGAGGGAGAAGCAGGAGGAAGCAGATTACAATCCCTTTCCTGATCCCCTGGAAACAGAAGGCTACAGGAAGTGTTCCGAAGCCGGGGGAGTCACGTTACAGGAAATGAACTCTTACAAGGGATACAGGGAAAGGAAGAGGGAGGGATTTCCTCTGCTCCCAAACTCACAGATCTTTGGGTAACGTGGCCGCAGATAAGGAAATTTCACTCACGGATGCTCACTATCCTTGTGACCTGCAAGTATCTGCGAGTCAGCTAATGTGTGCAGCCTCCCATCACAAAACGCGAGTTTCTAACTCACGTGTATTCCATAATATGGGCAAGCAGCCGAAACTGGAAACTGCCACAAGTTGGTTTACATTATATGGGCTGGAGGGACTATGAACCGAATTCACTGTTTGCCATGGAGTGCCAGCATTTGAACTGAATGTGCACATTTTTTAATATTTTTTTTGCATTACTCTTATGGGTCAGCAGGGCTTCTGTAACTGGATTGTCCAGCATTTGTAACACAGATATTGGCATCATAGCTAACTTTATTCTTAAAACTGTTTTCAAAGAAAGCGGAGGAAGCAGAGGAAGCAGAGGCACCATTTTTAGATTTCAGGAGTGGTGGGGGCACAACTTTCAGTAGGGACAATTGCAAAGGCCCTTCGATGCAGGATGTCCTAAAGCACAGTTTGCATGTGTGTCACCGGGGGGGGGGGGGAACCAGGAAAGACCCCTTCCACTCACGCAGGGACCACAACCTCACGCTCTGCAAAGGGTGCCCTGGGAAATAATGCCCGTCAGGATAGCGTTGTGGCCTATAGGATCTCCCGGAGATCAGGCCCCTATCATCATAGGCCGCAGAGCTTTTATGTGAGAGGACGACCTCACCGCACACACACTCACAGGGTGGGGGGTGAAGGAGAACCAGTGAGGCAGTGAGCTGGGAGCACAGGGGTAAGGAACCAGGTCTGGGGGGAAGGATCCAGGGGGCTTTCACGCTATACGGGGGGAGGGAGAAACCCCAGGAAGGGGAATGAGGGCTGTCAACCTTCTCAAGCACCACACTCGGACCAAATCAGACTAGGGGGGGAAACAACAAGGTTCCACAAGCATTCACACTCTNGAGCACAGGGGTAAGGAACCAGGTCTGGGGGGAAGGATCCAGGGGGCTTTCACGCTATACGGGGGGAGGGAGAAACCCCAGGAAGGGGAATGAGGGCTGTCAACCTTCTCAAGCACCACACTCGGACCAAATCAGACTAGGGGGGGAAACAACAAGGTTCCACAAGCATTCACACTCTCACTAGAAGCACAAACCATAGACCACAAAGGGGAATAAGGTCAAGGCGGGCGCGGAACCACAAGAGGGCTGGAGATCAACAAGGGTTAACACAACGCGGCAGGGGAAAGACAGGGGGAGAGGGTGACAGCTGGGTCCAAGGTAAGGATAGCAACAAGGGTAAACAATGACAACAAGACAAGGCAAAAACCACACTTAGCTTTGGGGGCCAGCTTCTCAGGCTCGGATTACCGGTGCTGCTTGTCTGGCAGTGTTGGTGTTTGTAGTCCAGACTCCGCCCCCCTGACATGCCTGGAGGCGCGCGGAGTGGCGACGGGCTCCTGGGGTGATCTCACATCCCATGAGGTGGCGGGGCGGGGCTCTGCTGTAACGCCGCTGTCAGGGGTTGCCTCGGCAACCGGAGGTGGCAGCAAGGCTGTAGGTAGCGCCGTGTCAGTTACAAGCGGCGGAGGCGCCGTGGCCCATGCAGGGAGGCGGGTCGCGGCTTGCTGCAGCCTCCGGGAGCCCCGCAGCTGCCGCCAAGGGAGCCCCCGCTGGTGGGAGCTGACAATGTGGTATGAAACATGAATGGATGGGAGTGGGGACTCCCTACTAACTGGTACTCCTGGGAGGCGCTCTCTATTGATGCTATGCCTCAAATCTGATCCACGCAATATGCAAAGTAAGGTATCACATGGCAAAGTTTAATAACGTTTTGTGCACCACACAGCACATGTTAGTAAAAAGATTGACATTTAAAGAACACTGCATACAACATGATGGAAATAAAAGACTTTGTGTGATATAACTGTTGAACACCATGGGGATTTTGCATTTGACCTCAACAAAGCTAGGAGTTCAGCTTTCCTCCTACACTGTATGTCACCAGAGAAAAATATAAAGCCCTCCCGTTCAGATAGATTAAATGTATTTCTAGGTTTTATTGGGAGCTTGGTTAAATTTAGCTCTAGATACCAGAAGACATTCTGGTTGTTAATCTCTCAAAAACAAAACATTTCTAATGCTGTAGGTCTTTACGTAACCAAGAGAAAACAACATAGCTCTATTCTACCGCATTGCTGATGTAGAGGGCAATGACATTGTGTCAAATGTGATAATGCACTCACAGGGCGGAGATGGGAGGAGAGGGAGGGATCAGCATGAAATTCCATTATGAGGCCGATAAATACCACAAAAGAAGGTCTGATACAGCTCTAGTTGTCAGATAATAAAAACAGCTGGCATTAGTGACTTGTTAAATGAACAGTTCTACTAATATTGTATTGGAGCCAAGGTTTAGGGTGTGTGATCCTCTGTCTCTTTAGCATCAGTGCTAGCCCTTAGCAACCTCTCACGGTCCCACTGATAGTACTGGGAGTAGCACTGACACGAAGGTCTAGTGCCAGTACTAACCAGCCAGAGGATTGTGCTCTTAGAGGCTAAAGATTTTCCAGTGCTATGCTTTGATTCTGCTGAGTGTTTAGATGAGTGGAAAGAAGAGCTACTTCAAAGTATTTATTTATTGTCCCTTTGCTTTTTTGACAAAAGGAAGATTTAAAAGCCTATCTGGCTGCCAGTGTCTGCACAGCTACTTGTCAGTTGGGACTGAGCAAGCCAAGGAGTGCTGAGTCCATTCTACTTTTCATGTCTTCAAAAGGATTAAGTTTGGAGCTTAGCTGCAGCCTCCCTCCACTGCACACAGCCCGACATGAAGAAGAACAGGAAAAATTCGGTACTTTCAATTTTCTCTCTTCTGAAACTGTGTTTCCTGATTCCATCGGGGGACAAACAAACAAAAAAACCTAGCCTTGCCCAAAAAACAAAGGGGGGAGGGGGGAATGTAGCAAATTCCTCTTTCAAGAATGTGTGTGTTTGCAGGATTGGGACCTCAGCAAGGAACTGAGGATTTGGCTCCCTAACTTAGCACCTTGCTAACAAAGCACAGGGTGGCAGCTCTACAAGGACACTGATCGTTTTCAATCCTATCCTTATATTACAGAGCATGACATTAATGTGAAAAGATCTCAAACGCCTTAAGCAGGGGTGACTGGTGGGTTTTGAGTTTGGAGGGGCAGTAAGGCCGGCCAGGTGGCCGGCAAGCCAGTGGGCGGAGCCAGGGCAACGGTAGGCAGAGCCAGGGCAACGGTAGGCCAGTGGCATGGCATAACCCAGCAGCAAGGAGTTCCCAGGGTTAACATTGAATGGAAGAAAACACTGTCTACATGCACATCAAACTTGTATGGGTGGGTGCGACAGGGGCGGATCCAGAAGTGATGTGGATGGGGGAGCTGAAGTCCAAAGTTAGTATAGCTCCACCCAGGTGAGCAGGCCACGCCTCCAGCCCCACCTCTAGCCCCATCCCCTACCAAGTGAGCAACAGTGTTAGGCCAGTTTATCCCCCACCCCAAAGCCATGGGAAACCCCCCAAGCCACAGCTCCAACAGGGGAGGGAGACTCAGGTTCAGTGGAGCAGTGGATATGATAGCTGGGCTCCAGCTGCCGCCTGAAAGTGGGCATCAAACACAGATGGTTAAATAACCCCTTCCCCTAGTCTCACTACAGGAAAATACAAAGTCTAGGGGCAAATCCCCATTGTACCCCATGCCAAAGAGGGAAATAAATCAGGGA